>CAUYPK010105272.1:0-11119 GCA_963574355.1 Loris lydekkerianus
AAGGAAATCTGAACAGATGACAGTGCCTAAAAGTACAGTTTACATCCTTTTGGAAAGTATGTAAGTGCATGTTTTTGTGCACCTTCTTCTACTTTTTTACAGATATGCTCTTATTTTTATTTAATGACTTGGGCTTATGCTCGAATGTAAGTTATCTTGACAATTATGAGCTTTCTATCTAGCAACACACTTGGGGAAATTCTTTTGGAGAATATTTTCTAATTATTGTTAAACTTCATAAATGATTACGTTTATTCCATATATAATATATATAAAATGTCAAAAAGGATAAATATATAAAATGAATTACTGCAAACTATTTTAGATTGACAAAATTTGCATACTCAAATCACAAATAAAAGTATATTGTTTTCTATCTATAACTCAAATAAAGTTTTTAATAAACAAATAGGTTATTAATTTATTTCTAGAAGTGAAATTGAAGAATACCTGCATTTGATTCCATCAATCACCGTACCTATGAACCTGCATTTACTTTTGGTTTGTTGCCATTACTCAGGAGATTTGTGTTAGAAGACTATAGTTTCTCTGTCTTATACCATGAAAAGTAAAAATACATCCTTTTCCTTTGCTTATTTTGCATTTTATAACCCCATCTTGAGGAAGCTACCTAACTCATGTATCTGTTTGTGTGATTAAAATGCATTTAGTTTTTTCAAATACTTAATAAGTTGGGAAACAAATTCAAAATGAAATAATAAAACTGGTAATAGGGTCTTATAGTGAAATAGGGCAAAATATGCTGCTTTATTTTAATTCTAGATGATAACATCTTAAGAGCCTTATACATGGTTTTTAAATAACTTGTGAATCACTAGCATTTTCCACTCTTAACTTCTGATAAGAATTGTTTACTACAAACCATCCTAACTCCCTGAGAAGATCATATGGTTTTGGTGAGTGGTTCACCAACTATTTCTGTGCTTGGAAGGTCAAAAGATCTTTCCATTTTACTGCCCTTAAACTCGGAGGCCAGTAAATATTAGTAATGGTAGGTTATATGAGGAATATGCTTAAAAAGCACATAACTCCAGATCATAAGATTAATTTCGCTCCCCTGGTTGAAAGCTAAATAATTTGTACTGATGATAGTACAGAAAAGCATTTTCCAAATAAAACGTATTTCCTAAAGAGTTGCATGTTAAGGAACGATAAAATCTGTCCTGGATTAAAAAAGGCTAATATTGCTAAAATATTAAATAGTAGACAAAACATGTATTACAGGCCAAGTACCAACTTAACAACTTCCCCTGGCAATAATTATAGAACAGAATACTTAGTTTCATAAACTATTTTTCTAGTTTCAAATATACAGTCATTTTCCAAAATGCTGTTTCATATTTCATCTGTTTGATCAGAGGTAGAAAAGAGAGGAAGGCATATGAACTGATTGATTTATGTACCTAGGACTAAATCACAGGCCACGTAATTACTACATATAATAATTTTAAGTAAATCCCCAAATTATCTGGTAACCTTAATATAAAATTCATCATTGATGATGTTTATCTTTAGAAGACATCTTCCTCATTCACATCATTCAAGGTTGAAGACAAACACCAATGGCTAACTTTCTCTGCTGTAGTGCAGTCTGTGCACTGGTTTATTCATTGTCTCAACAAGATGAGACCTTTGAAATAATACACCCATTTACTGGTTATGAGATCTCAAGTACATTACTAAAATATTCTAAAAGTGCAGTCTCTTCAATTATGAAATTTAGGCAATAATTTTTAAACTGTCAATTATTGCTGCTAACACCACATATCATTTTATAAAAATGATATAATATCAGAAATAAGATAGTTTCTGGGGCGATGCCCTGTGGCTCACCGAATAGGGCGCCAGCCCCATATACCAAGGGTGGCGGGTTCAAACCTGGCCCTGGCCAAACTGCAACAAAAAAATAGCTGGGCGTTGTGGCAGGCGCCTGTGGTCCCAGCTACTTGGGAGGCTGAGGCAAAAGAATCACGAAGCCCAAGAGCTGCAGGTTGCTGTGAGCTGTGACGCCACGGCAGTCTACTGAGGGCAACAAAGTGAGACTTTTGTCACTTAAAAAAAAAAAGACAGCTTCTTAAATGTACCATGTAAACCATCAATTTTCAAACTAACACCTGATATATAAACTTTTAACAAAAACAAAAGTAGAGGTCTACATAGTCTGTTAAATTTGAGTTTACTGTTTAATGAATGATTCACAAATATCAGATAAATGACCCAGCTAACAAATCATCACTTAGGTGATTATGAAAATCCTTTAAGGTATCTTAAGCATGGGGCTGTTTAGTATCAGTAAAGAAAAAAAGGATGCCCCAAACAAAGTATAGTTAAGTACTTAACATTACTGAGGATAGGTTTTAGGAAATTGTAACTTTAAAAGCACATTTAAGGAAATCAATTTTTTTTCTCAGCATTATAATAAAACTACATTGAAAGAAACCATGTAACTCCAGGACCTGCTACATTCCACTTGAAGTTGCAGTTTCCAAAAACCTATTGATGCCATTAAGTGAGGATTTAACTATAGTTATAATTAAACTGAACGCTTATGTATTATGCATGATTCTTTAAAATTTTAATACATATTTTCATTTAATCTTCACAGCAATCCATAGTGGTGGTAGTAGTAGTATAATCTCAATTTTACCAAAGAGGAAACAAAGAGTTAATTAAGTACTTTGGCCAAGGTCACTTTACTAATGAGTAGTTGGAACAGAAACTTGAAATGGGGCATTAAGACTTCAGAATTTAAGCTCTTGCCCATCCATTTACTAATCCCATTCAAATAAAAGCCAGTAGAGGTTGTTTAAGCCTGAAAGAAACAAGCAAATTTTACCATTTTTATTCTATTAACATATAAATGGCTATGAAAAAAAGATATGGTTTTTAATTTATACAAATTCTTTATATTTTCTCAACAATTATTTATCTGATTGTGTTTTCAGAACTTTTATAAAAGCTTCTTTTGGAACTTCAATGTTGCCGATTTTCCTCAGTTTTTTTTTTCCTTCTGCTTGTCTCTTCAGAAGTTTCATTTTTCGAGTAATATCACCACCATACTGAAAAATGTTATTAAAGAATGGAAGTCTAAATCACTCCAAGGAAAAATAATCATACAATTACACAGAATCATCAATACGGTCAACAAACCACCAAAGTATAATCTATCAAACAGACATCTGCAAAGTTACCTCTCAGTGTTCCTAGCAGACCCTCACCTTACTACCTTCTCAAAGAATGAGAAAGGTTTTAGTGTGTGGGGAAAGAGATGAAGACCCCCGAGGAAGCCAAGTACTACACTATGCATGTCAAGGAAGAATTATCAACCTCATTACTGAGTCCAGACTTGGAATTTTGAATTATTAACTATAGTCTAATATAGAAACTCTTAATCACATAAGTGTATATATGCCAAAAACTATTTCTAAGCATTTTGGAAAAATAATTTATCATTCAATTTTCACAATACCTGAGTTAAGAAAAATTGCTTAACAGCTGTGACAGCAAATTTTGGCAAAGTCGCGTGGGAGACATATTTCAATTCCCACTTCTTCCCATTGTAAGATATAGCCATTGTCTTCAAAATCTTTCATTATATGTGTAGTTATTAGGTCAACAAACATGTTGCCCAGATTATAAAAATAATTGTTATGAAATCCTTCCTTAAATGGTTTTAGATAAGAAACTTTTAGGCTCGGTGCCCATAGCAGTGGTTATGGCGCTAGACACCGAGGCTGGCAGGTTTGAACCCGGCCTGGGCCAGCTAAACAACAATGACAACTGCAACAAAAAAACAGCCGGTGTTGTGACAGGTGCCTGTAGTCCCAGCTACTTGGGAGGCTGAGGCAAGAGAATCGCTTAAGCTCACAGTTTGAGGTTGCTGTGAGGTGTCATGCAACAGCACTCTACCAAGGATGACATAGTGAGACTGTGTCTCAAAAAAAAAAAAAAAAAAAACTTACAAAGATTAAAAAATATTTAAAAAAGAACAAATTTTCATGATCTAGCTATAATTATCTGAAAAGGAAACTTAGAGATGAAATAAAGGGTGTACAGTGGCGTCAATATCCCTTCGATTTTAAACCCATAGAACAGTTATATTACATATATAAAGTAGAATAAGTATAACTACTAGATACGTACACATTTTGCCAAAACATTTTTCCTGTAGGCTTTCACACTGTAAAAGAGTAAATTTTAAGTACATATTTTCATAATAGTGTTTAAAAGCACTTTATTTCCCCTCCAAATCTCCCTTTTACAAAAGGATTTTAATGTTTATGTCATTACCTACCAATACTACTTACTACAAAACAATTAGGAACAGCTATCTCCTTGCTGCCTCCACTGAACGTGGGGAGAGTGGCAAACACACTAAGAAACATGTTACCAGACTTAGGCTTTTATAAAACCCATCACAAGGTAAACTACCTTAAATATATTCATCCCAGCAAGTACAAACTATTTCTGTAATGTTTCTGAGAAATTTCCAGATTACTCTAATTTTGAAAACAGCTCCATTTTTATGTATTCCTTAAGACAAAAAAAAAAAAAAAAAAGGCTATTTTCTTTAAAGTATTCCCTACCTCAGCACATTTATGTTAGAATGACTATTTGCTGTTTCAAATTGGACCTTCCAGAATGTTCCTTGGTTATCAACTCTACTCTGCCTGATTGCTATGTGTTCATGAAACACAAAATAACTGAATCAGAATAGTGTTAGGAAATGAAATTTATTGTGAATTATGTGCCGAAAATTTATCTCCGGTCTATATAAAAATTATAGTTGGACTTCACCACTATTTATATATTAGATTTGGGTTATAGGAGAATTTAACAGCAATTTCCAACTCTTTATAACTGAAGAAATAGTTCTGATTTCTCAGAAGTCTTAAGATCAGTAAGGAAAGGAAATGGGAAGCACAGCACGGTACTTCCTGGACTAGTGCGGCTTATTCAGTGTTCTGATTTATAAACCACACTTCATGGAAGCTTCGTTTCCTGCATCAATTAGTCCATCTTCCATGTCTACTATGACCCATATGAGGTCCCTCATCTGGAATGCAAAGCCTAACATGGTATTAGCATTCCTGTGATTTACAACCTCACTAGTTCTATGATGCAGGGAAATGATGTTAAAAGCTTCAAGTAAAAAACAAAAAAAAACAAAATTTTATCTTTGGGAAGACAAAGCCTTTAGTTTCAGTTTATAAAAGTTTATAAGCTACCTGAAGAAAGCTTGCCCAGGAAATAGTCATTCATTAAAATGAGTGGAAATAAAAGCAATTCTTCAAACCTATATATATTCTATTAACTGTACCTAACATTACCCATTGGTGTTAAATATGTGTAAGAAATTCAGAATAACAATCATCACTATCATTTAAATGACAGATAGCTCTGCCATACTGCTGCCACAAATAATGAAGCTTAGGCCAATGCTGAGTCAAAATTTTCAGTATTCTTTCACTTTCTAGATATATTATCTCTGAAATCAGCTCAGGAACAAAAATGAATTTCAACTCACGTTTCTCTTGCAATAATTTTACTTCCAAGAGCAGCTTGAATTGCTATCTCAAACAGTTGCCTAGGAAGAGAATCCTTCAGCCGTTCACATATGGCTTTGCCAACTGAGTATGCTTTGTCTCTGAGAAAGAAAAAAATACAACAGGATACATACAATAAGAATACTGGAAATACCTTTCTGGTCCATATGTATAATCAATATAAAGGTAATTTCTTAAGGAATTTCAAATGGAGCATATTTACCTTATCTCTTATTCTCTAAATCATGAATGACTTTTCTAATTTTAAAAAATATTCTCTATTACAGAAAATTTACAAACACTGAACATTAGAGAAATTTTTTATTTTATTATTATTTTTTTTTAATGAGACAATCCCACTTTGTCGCTCTCAGTAGAGTACTGTGGCTTTACAGCTCACAGCAAACTCCAGCTCTTGGGCTAGGGCGATTCTCTTGCCTCGGCCTCCTGAGTTGCTGGGACTACAGGCGACCACCACAATGCCCGGCTATTTTTGTTGCAGTTGCCACTGCTGTTTTGGCCAGGGCTGGGTTCGAATCCATCACCCATGGTATATGGGGCCGGCGTACTACCCACTAAGCCACAGGCACCACCCAAAAACCATTCTTGATTCCCTTTCCTCACCCATTAAAAATCAATTAACATTTAAAACATATATCCTTCTCGGTGGCACCTGTGGCTCAGTGAGTAGGGCACCAGCCCAATATACTGAGTGTGGCAGGATCAAACCGGGCCCCGGCCAAACTGTAACAAAAAATAACCGGGAGTTGTGGCAGGCGCCTGTAGTCCCAGCCTCTCACAGGAGGCTGCGGTAAGAGAATTGCGTAAGCCCAGGAGGTGTAGCTCGCTGTAAGCAGTCGCTGTAAGCAGTGTGATGCCATGGCACTCTATCGAGGGCGATAAAGTGAGACTCTGTCTCTACAAAAATAATATATATATATATCCTTCTAGTCATTTTTTACATACATAATATTTTTAATTAGATCATACTGTGTATTACATATTCTACCTTCTTACTTAATATACTTTTTTCTGTCACTAAGTATAACTCCGTAAGCGTTTTAATGACTTAAAATAATATGGGTGGTTCATAATTTATTTGAACCAATCTGCAATTTCTAGAACATGTAGGGTATTTCATTTTTATAATTTTTATGATTATAAAAAACTTTATTACTCCTAAATTCACAATTAAATTATAAAATTTAAAAAACATTTACTTTGTTTTTGGTATGTTTGGTAAGAAAAACATTTCTATGATACTATTGTTTTGGCCATGATAATTCTGTACTTCCTCTTCTATTTTTAGCAGTCCAGAAAGGGAAGTGTGGAAAAAGAATACCAAAACCTAGTAGAGTAGAATATACCTTAATTACCTTTAAAAGGTTTTAAAATGTAGCAGCTCTAAAAAAAAAATGAGCAATAAGAACTAAGGAAAAACTTATCAAAAGTAATTATGTTCACATTCCATGATTAGTTTCTATTCAACTTACTTGTGTACAACAGTTACTAGTTCCTCTACAATATTTCCATTCAGTAGAATGTCCATTTTAACAAGTTCTGCAGTCTGGTAGCCTGCGTCTTCATAATCGAAACTAACAAGAAAAATAACCCAGTGATAAACATATACTTCTCAGATTACATTTTTCTCTCTTTACAAAATGTTTTTTCTCTAACCCCTCCAATGTATCTCCAAAGAGATGGATCTCAATGGCCTGTTCTTTTTATGTTTATGAAATTAGGGGGAAAGCAAGGGGAATATATCTAAAGGATGAAGGAAAAGAAATTGGTAAGCCAGACTAAGCAAATGGATCTTAAAGACAAATGTTGTCTCCTTCCCAGTGTTTCCTGTAGCTGGCAGGCTTTCGACTTTATATTGATGGGTCATTCTCAGATTCATAAGTTGAGTTTCTATTTAGTTTTCTATCTCCAACACCCTATGTTTAAATACATTAATGCTGTGGTGCTGGTAAACAGCCATTAGGAATAAATGAGACGTGAATTTCCTATATGGCTTTTCAGCTTGAACATTCACAGGGCCTTGTGAGGATGAGATGACTTAGTATGTATAAGCCACCTAGAGCAGTGCTCAGCACCTGTGTGTTTACAACAGAGCCTAGGTTAGCAAATACGAACATTTAGTTGCAGCTATTACTCTTAACAATATGGTCAAAGCTTAAAAATGCTAATCAAAACAGACATGCTTAAATGTTTAACTTACAAAACTGAAGACTTGACAAGAAAGCAAGTTTTCATTATGCTGACAAGTCTGACCTGGACAAGAACATGTGTAATCTTGTCTTGTCTTAATTTTAAAACCACTAGTGCCTGGAATTATAAATACGTTTGGTTTCTAAAGACTTTCAGCAGGAAAGTCATAAATTGACAGCGATAAACTCTGTTACTAGATGACTGCCTGAAGTGTTGCTAAAATCCTTCCTTTCTTCAACATCCATCACTTATTAAACATTTACTGTATGAAAGACACTATTTTAAGTATTATACAGAATACAATGAGATAGAAATGAGATAAACCACATGGTTCCTACTTTTAAAATTTTTATACTTCCAAATTTTGTATGTTCTGTACTCAAAAATCTTAGAATTTCTAAATTTAGTTTTTCAACAGACACCATTATACAAGTATCATTTGTTTCCACACAAGCCCAATGAAAACCTAAAAACACAGGAATTCTAGTGTTCCTGCATTCTAGAATGCAGTAAACACATTTGGAACCCTAAAAAGGTACTGTTGTTAGAGATTGAGGGCAAACTACAATCCTTGTATAACAAAGGAATTCTTGTTTTAACCCAGTTGTACTAGATTCTTGGCACTTGGTATAAAATAAATTTTTCTTAATCTTAGTCCATGGGAGAGAGGTTTATGCCCTTAGCTATCAGGTCATTGACCATGAGGAGTTTTTTCTGTTTAGTGTAGAACTGACTATATATACAAAAAACATCCAATACATGTAAAAATTACCTTTATTTTAGAAGCTGGAATATTTTATTTTTATGTAGTTCAAAATAAACCATGTTCTCTCATTTAATATGAAAATATATTTAAGTTTCTAAACTTAAAGATTTTATAAGACCACATGTAACTCAAAAAGTGGCATCTAAATGGAAACTAAAATTGGCTTTTGTTGAAAAATGTATAAATATTAAGCCTAGTAATATCATTTTAACTATAATAATTTTAATATGTCACCACATTTAATTTTACTTTAAGTTCCATTGAGACTTATTTGCTTAAGATCTTGTCTGAATGAAGACATAGAAAAAAAAATAATAGGGTGACAAAGTAGAAAAAAATTTTTCTTAACACAAACAAACATGAAGATTCCTTGGTGTGAATTATTATCGAACATGCTGACTCTCTGGACTGAAAAGCTGATTAAATTTCCAGGTCACTGTAGCATGTTCATTAAAACACTGAAATTTTTCTTTCAATGTTAATTTTACTATGTGTGGATGTTTTACAAAACCGAATGTTTATTTTCTCCCTGTCCTTCCCAGTATGTTTCACATTTCTTTACACTATCCTGTAATATAAGGTTTTAGGACCCCAGGGGCACTCAGACTCCCAGAATGGTATGCACTGAATTCCTTATTTACTACTTAATGCTAACTCTGTTACCTGGCTGCTCTCTATGTAATCCTGTGTGACACACAATGGTTTTCTTGACGTGGACCACCTATTCCTGGAAAGACCAAATTAGTGTTCACAAATGTAAGGGCACACCTTGCATTTTTTATAGACTGATGATGTACTCCTCTATTTTTCAAATGTAAATAGAGGCACCTAGAATCACATAACATACGAATACCTTTTAAAAGTGCCACTGAAGTTATAATAGTTTTTTTAAATTATGCTTAATTCTTTATCAACAAAAAGTGTACAACTTATTTGCTGAAGAAGGTACTAATATTTTTTCATAAAAATAATTTAATGATGAATTGAAGGAGTGATTTCTCTTATAAGCAAATTATAAGTACTCTGTTACATGTATAAGATTGATCCACACCTTTCTAACCTTAAAATATGAAGTATTAATGAAGTATTAGTATACTCTGGCAGATCAATTATTTCAAAGAAGTTGTCCTGGCATCACAGGTTCTCATGAATTCTTTACCTAGCATATCCAGAAGATAGAGACTTCAGAGAATCATAAAAATCTACCACAATTTCATTCAAAGGGAAGAGATATTTAAGCATAACTCTATTTTGATCAATAAACATCATGCTTTTCTGAATTGCTCTTCGAGCCTAAAAAGGGAAAGGAAGAAAAAAGGATTTAATGATAACCTACTCAAATATTGATTTAAGCTAATATAGACAGATATAAATCCTAATAATAAATAATGGTCAAAATGAAGGAATACAGTATTTCTTATTGATCTAGTAAAACCTTGTGACCACTAATATATACAGGGAGAACCACTTTTTATTTCAATTACATTATGCTTGCTACTAAAGCTTTTAATCCTTGTCATTAATAGTTTTTTTTATAATACACAGTTTTTAATTTAACAACAAATCAAGTATGACTGCACATAAAGACAAAATCCCAATTTGTTTTACAAATAAAGAAATTTGATCCAGAGAAATTAAGTGACTAAACACAATCTAGTTTATGGGTTTGTGGTAACAGAATTAAAACACACTTTCTATGTGTTTTAGACAGGCATATTTAGGAATATAATTCATCACACCTGCGGATTAAATCATTTACTACAATGTGCCAAGATATGATGCAAAATAGGGCTACAATCGTGAAGCATTATAATAATCATCTTTCAAACTATATTCAATTTCTACTACTCAAAATGCTATAAGAAATTATATGTACTTTTAGCTACTGTGGCATAAATAAGCATCAAATTTCTTTGAGCTAAAATATCAATTCAGCAAAATAAAACATGATCAAAAATACTAAATATATTTTTCTTATTTAAAATCAAAATAGTTTAAAAAGTGTATCTATTTATATATAAAAAATCTGAATCTCTTTTATTAAATTCAGTGTGCTCAGCAGAGAAATCTTTCAAACCTGCTTTGAGGACCACTGTCCTGAGCACTAAAGCCTTTTTTATATTAAATTGTTCTACGTTTATACCTCACAGAGCATCATTATTTTTCCAGTGTATTCATCTGGTGTGATAATAGTGCCCAAAACAACTGGCTCCAAATATTCAGCTACTTTTGATTTATCAGGGAATTGTGCAGGATTGATGATTGTAATTTCTTTTTTCCTGTACTCCTAAAAATCAGAAAAATCAATAATAGTTAAGAAGAAATTCTTGCTTTATGTTTTTAAAAACTACCGTTGAAATGTTTAATATTATAATTATTAGTAACAATTTTAACACATAGCCAGTCATTGACATTTACTAAACACATTTCATGGACCACTTAGAAGACGACATTTTAACCTGACCCTTAGGAGGCATTATATAGTAGAGCCTTTGTAAGCTGGGGGGGCGCCCCCCCCCCCCCCCCCCCCCCCCCCACCAGAAGCCACAGGGCCCACGCCGGCCGCTGGCGTCGG
>CAUYPK010105279.1:0-27640 GCA_963574355.1 Loris lydekkerianus
TTCAACATAGCCTTCCTGGCATTTTCCCAGTCACCGTGGCATGACATTTACATTTCACATTTGCTGAGTTTCACCCTTGCCCTTGTGAGATGCCCCGTAGGTGTGATTCCACCAATACCCCTCCCTCAACCCCCCTCCCACCACCTTAGTTTTATAAGGAAAGTTCTACTGGAACACAGTCACACTCTTTGTTTCCATATTGTCTAAGGATGTATTTGTGCTGCCACTGCAGAGTTGAGTAGTTGCAAAAAAGACCTGTAGCCCACAAACCAAAAATATTCATCATCTGGTATTTTATGAAAAAGAAAGACTTGGAATTTCATTGTAGGAATATTGCCTAATTGATTGACATTTCAATTATTTGTAGTTTTCTGCTGTTAATAAACATTCGTGTAGATTAAACTATAGTTTTAATCTATGAAAAGGTATTTATTCTGAAAGTTTCTTGAGTAACACTTGAGAGCAACATTCGCTTTTTTTTTCTTTCTTCTTTTGTGAAACTCTGCCTTGGGTAGAGTGCCATGGTGCATAGCTCACAGTAACCTCAAACTCTTGGGCAGTTTCAAGTAGTTTGTATCATGAGTATCTTGGGTGTGTATGTATTTGTTTATTTGTCAATATTTACTGAGAAATTAGTTTAAAATTTTTTGATATTTATATTGATATTAATATATCAATGTTTTTATAACTTTTGCCTTTGGTATCATGCATGGCTCATTTTTGCTAAAATATCCAACTCAGAGGTATCAGAAACTGTTCTTTTCCCAGAAAACTTAGCCTTCTGCTGAATTCTCCAGTATTTGGATCAGCCCGCTCATCCTTTTTTCCATCTATAGCAGAAAAACTGCTCAAAACCAAAGTACAATGGAGGTAGTGGCTGCCTGGGACTCAGTCATCTCACCTTGGCTGTGCTCTAGCTGCCAGTGACTGAGCTGATCTTCCCAGAGTCCAGGCTGAACTCCTTTATCTCCCTGTCAACTCCAAATTCTGAGTGGCATGCTCAAGGACACTGACCAGGGTCCTGCCTCTCCCCCACAGCCTGCCCATGACTCTTCCTGAGCCCCTGCCTGCCTCCCTGGACACAGCTGAGCTCTCAGCACCAACCTCGCTCTGCCCTCCCAGACGCCACACTTGCTCATGCCCTCCAAACTGGTCTGATGTCCTGGGCTGCTAGTTTTTGAATTACGTCCTTCCTGGACGGCCCCTTTTGCTGTGTGGTCACCACTGCTGTAAGACTAATAGAATCACCACCCAGTTGAATTTCCAAATAATTCCCTGTATATGATGTTTGTAAACATATGTATTTATTATTAAAGGGTAAAAAAGATCTATTAAGTGAGAAAAATCCAATTAGCCCTCTGAAGATAATGCCTCCCACATACTTTCAAATACCATCCAATAAGAGATTTAGAGGGGCAGGAGAGGGAGGTTAAGGAGTGTCTCTATGCAATAATATTACTTACATTCAGTTATATTTTTAGTGGAAAAAAAAAAAACAGATTGAGAAGACTTAAAGGATGGCACTATAGCATAATAACGTAGAATTTGCATTAAGCTTAAAAAACAACTCTTTCTTGACATTTATGAGAATTTGTCACAAATTGTTTTCTCCCTGTCTTAGGAATTTTCTCTTAGATGATACAGAATATCTTATAAAAAGTAAATACATAAAATAGCTGAAATGCAATAGTTATTTTAAATAGACAAGTATTTAGAATACATAGAATTACTAAAATATACTATTTCTTTTCCTTAACCACCTCTTTTGTCATTTATAACTCTCATTCTTTGACTCTTTACAGAAAGAATTTCCAATTTTTTTTTAAATTACTATTTTTTTGAGACACAGTATCACTTTGTTAGGCTAGAGTGCTATGCGATCAGCCTAGCTCACAGCAATCTCAAACTCCTGGGCTCAAGTGATCTTCCCACCTCAGCCTTCTGAGTAGCTGGGACTAATGATGCCTTTTTCTACTTTTAGTAGAGACCAGGTCTTGCTCTTGTTCTGGTTGTTCTGAACTCCTGAGTTCAAGTGATCCTTCTGCCTCAGTCCACAGAATGCTAGAATTACAGGCGTGAGCCACCGCCCTGGCCTCCAATTTTCTTCATAGACTGATAAACATAACTTCAAAACAATTTGGAAGTGGTATATAGGTATAGGGGCAGGCTGTTTTTTTCTACGAGAGAATGTAGCTATTACTTCTATTACTGTGTATCATTGTTATTGTTATTATTATTATTATTATTTTTTTTTTGTAGAGACAGAATCTCACTTTACCGCCCTCGGTAGAGTGACATGATGTCACAGGACTCACAGCAACCTCCAGCTCTTGGGCTTCCGCAATTCTCCTGCCTCAGCCTCCCGAGCAGCTGGGACTACAGGCGCCGGCCACAATACCCGGCTACTTTTTGGTTGCAGTTCGGCTGGGTTTGGGTTTGAACCCGCCACCCCTGGCATATGGGGCTGGCGCCCTACTCACTGAGCCACAGGGGCCACAACAGGGTCTCACTTTGTTCTCCAGACAGGTCTCAAACTCCTGGGTTCAAGTCATTTACCCTTAACCTCTCAAGTAGCTGGGACTACAGGCTCATACCATGCCACTTTCTACTAAGATTTTTTTTTTTTTTTTCAGTTTTTGGCCAGGGCTAGGTTTGAATCCACCACCTCTGGTATATGGGGCCAGTGCTCTACTCCTTTGAGCCGCAGGTGCCACCCTACTAAGTTTCAAAGATCAAGAATGGCAAATGAGAATCCCTCCTGATTTATTTATTTATTTATTTATTTATTTGAGTTAGAGTCTCACTTTGTCACCCTGAGTAGAGTGCTGTGGCAGCATAGCTCACAGTAACCTCAAACTCCTGGGCTCAAGCGATTCTCTTGCCTCAGGCACCTGCCCACAATGCCCAGCTATTTTTTAGAGATGGGGTCTAGCTCTGGTTCAGGTTGATCTTGAACTCCTGAGCTCAAGCAATCCACCCGCCTCGGCCACCCAGAGTGCTAGCATTACAAGTGAGAGCCACCACGCCTGCCCCTAATGCCTCCTTATTTTGCCACCTAATTCCCCACTTTGTGTTTATGTGAGTCATATCTTCAGGGGTAAACATGTGACTCAAACCCAACCAAGCAAGGTATTGGATTCCTTTGAAGCTTGTGACTAGCACAGCATGGAGCACGTTACCCCAGCTAGGCCACTTGTGGTCTGTTCTGAGATTTTTAGCTAGAAATTTTGAGAAAGAAGTGCTCTTTTTGTGTGGGTTTGCTAAAGCAGGAGCTGCCAGTCTGGAGTTTGGCTAGGACAGCAGAGTGGAACAGTGGAAGAAATATATACTCAATGCCATTGTTCAACACCCTAGATCTAGCTGTGTCTTATGTCGTACCTTTTAGACTCTCCTGTTAGATAAGGCAATATCTTTAATCTAAATTGGGATTTCAATCACTTGCATTTCAAAAAGGGCTAAGTAAAACAACTGCTAATTACTGGTGGAAAGATAGAAAGCTGTAGGATTTTCCCTCATACTTTTATGAGTGAATGTCAACTGAATCCTCATTGGGACTAGCAGTCTTTCTGTCCAGCTCTGTTTACTGTTATATTCCTCATGACACCAATTGCAGACATTTTCTACTCTCCATAATCCTTCTACCCTTTCTAAAATGAGCGAGCCTTTTACTTCTCTGAAGTCAAATTTATCTGTCTTGAACTTCCTCAGCTTTGTTCTTATTCCTTGTTTTGTTTTTTTTTTTTTTTGTTTGTTTGTTTTTTTTTAGATTAGAGTCTCACTATGTTGCCCTTGGTAAAGTGCCATAGTGTCACAGCTCACAGCAACCTCAAACTCTCAGGCTTAAGCGGTTCTCTTGCCTCAATCTCCCAAGTATCTGGGACCACAGGTGCCTGCCACAATGCCTGGCTATTTTTTGGTTGCAGCTGTCATTGTAGTTTACCAGGTTCAGGCCGGCTCAAACCTGCCAGCTTCTCTGTATGTGGCCGGCGCCCTACTCACTGAGCTACAGGGGTAGAGTCATTCCTTGGTATTTTCATCCACCTATCCCTTTCCACAGGTAACTACATCTCTTGTTCCTTGGCTTGACCTCTGCTGGTGGCTTTTGTGTCCCAGTTTCCCTCTTAGATCTCTGACCACTCCTTTGTCGTCCCCTGTTCCTACCACAGACTGGAAATAGCTATTCACAGCCTCTACCTCTCTCCTTCCCCTGCTCATCCCTGGGTATCTCGCCCACTTTCTGGTTTTATATGTCGCTCTAAGACGCATAGTTCTGAAATCTTTATATTCTAGGGTTGGCGTATTATATTATATTACTTTGGCATTTGCACATCACAGTTGGAAATGTATCTCAAACTCAGCATGTTCAAGAGTGAAATTATTTTACTCTTGTAAAATTCAAACTCTAAGTCGTTCAGTTTCAGCACCTGGGTAGTCTCAGTCACTCTCCCAACTAGTTACTATGTCCCATCACTATCACCCCACAGAGCCTTTCCAGTCAATACCCTTTTTCCTACATGCACAGCTATGAGTTCTGGCCCTTATCACCTGCTTTGTAGGTGCAGGCAATCATTGCCTCAGTTTCCCTTGGATACAGACTCCAGAAGGCCAAAACCAAAATGAGTGAAAAGACAAATTGAAGGAAGTTTGAGGTTGCTAGTCCTGTCCAGGCACACACATTGGCTCAGGACTCTCAGCCAAACGCCTGAAGAGGATATTTCATATCCCCAGTGATACTCTCTTAGACATAGAACACTTCAAGCTAAGTGCCATCACTGCAAAAGTCCTTTTTATCCCCATGGCCTCACTGCAAACTTCAAACATGCTCTTGTGAAAAGTTTCTAGAGCTCATGCAAGTACCAGTGTTTTGTTAAAAAGTGTTTTCCTGGCCTTTTCTCAGACCTTTCTCTTTTGTGTTCCACCACTCTACTGAACAGGTTTTTTTGTGTCAAGGACTAACGATCCACAACTTGGTTATGGAGGTGTAAACCAGCAAGAATTGGCCCCTCCAGCAATAATTCACCTGGCCTGCAGTTTCTCCCTCTTTTAGTTCATAATCTTTAGAGGATGGTTCTAGTTTCTTTCCTATAGTACAACATGGATCATGTTAGATATTCTTTAAAAGTTCAGTTGCTCACAGTAAGTACAGAATCCAGCCCAAACTCCTTTGCTAGCAATTCAAATACCCTTGCAATTGAACTCCAGCTCACCTGTGTTCATTTGCTAGGGCTACCATAACCCTATACCTCAGACTAGGTGGTTTAAACAACAGGTATTTATTTTCTTAACTGTTCTGGAGTCTAGAAGTCTAAGATTGAGGTGTTGCAGGCTTGAATTCTTTGAGGTCTCTCTCTTGAGCTTTTAGACGGCTTTCTTTTTCCTGTCTTAACAGAGTCTTTCTTTTGTCTATATCTATATATCTTTTTATAAGGATATCTGTCATATTAAATTAGAGCTCACCATAAAGACCTCATATTAACTCAATTACCTCTTTGAAGACCTTTTCTCTGAATATACTCACATTTTGAGGTACTGGGGATTAGGACTTGAACACATGAGTTTCAATGGGGTGCAGCTCAGCCCATAACATCACCTATCTGTCCTCATCTCCCACACCCAATTATATAGTCAGCCAAAGTGCCACTGGTCGGTCATTACCTGAGGTTTCTTGCCTCTGGGCTTTGCTCATAATATTGCATCCTTACAGCATGCCTTACCTATGCATGTCTAGTCAAACCCATCTTTCAAAAGCCAGCTCAAGCACCACCTCTGCATCTGATCTCCCAAGTGGATATCATGGCTCCTTCTTCAGAACTCAAAAAGCACTTTGAATGTACCACAACATTACCTTCTGTACGGTTATTTCTGTGCACACTTTCTCTGTTCTAGATTCTAAGTTCCTGCAGGGCACTGTCTATTGATTTCTCCCATGTGGATCCTGAAACCACCTCACCCAATATAGGCGCTCAATGCATACTATAAAATTTCTATTTTCAAGCTTGACACAAAGCATGATCATGGAGCCTTGCAATAACAATATTTTTCATGTTTTGAATATTAATTATATACCAGGCATAATGTATCATATTCTGTGTATATAATCCCAGCATTATGCCATTTACTGTGGATGTCAAGGAATAAATCTGTTACAAAACGATTTTACTCTTAGCCTGTAAAGTGCACCCATGAAATCCTGAGGAATATTCATTTATGGGTCTCCTTAAGTTCAAGCATTATATTCCAACTCTCAGAGTCCATGGAAATCAGAAATCAATGCATAGGAGTCAAAAATCTAATAGTAGTGTTTCTAGTCCTTTTGGCTTATCTCTAGTTCTGCCCATGAGGCCTTTTATCCTGGGCATCAGTAACACACCACATGGTCACCTCCATGGCTGGCTATGGAGTCCACCAGGGTGCTCCTCCCCTCCTTTTATCCCTCCACTCCCCAGCCCTACCTCCCACCTCCCCTGGGTGGCCAGGCATTCTTTCTGAGGCCATAGCTAGAAGGAAGGTGGGGGACAAGTGTCAGTAAGTCCTCCTGGTGGTTGACACATCTGAAAGACAATTAGACTTTTAAATATTGTGGTGATAAATACTCCCCTTTTCACACTAAAAGCAGGTGTTTCTATACTTCCCAATCTTGAGTCACATTATAGGCTCCCTTCATCTTGGGTGTGTCTCACTCAAGGATGGGTCTGAGAGAAAAAGAAAACCTGTCCTACCACTCATTGAATCCTCACAGAGCCCTTGAAAAGGAGATGTAGTTGATGCTCCTTATACATGGTAACTATCTCTTGCAAAGTTACCAAGAACACTGAACTAGTGAATATTATGCCATTGTTCCTAGAGGACATATGGGGTTAGGATCCTATAAGCCATTGGTCACAGTATGTTCTTCAACCTATCAATAATCTTATTCTATATATGTTTTTGTTTAACAACACCATCTTTTTTATTATTTTATTATTTTATTATTATTTTTTAATTGTTAAATCATAGCTGTGTACATTAGTGCAATCACCTGTACCCATTCTAAGATGCACCATAGATGCAGCCTCACCCATTACCCTCCCTCCACCCAAACCTCCCCCCTCCCTTCCCCTTCCTTGGCCCTTTCCCCATAATCTTGTGGTATAGTTGGGTTATAGCCTTCATGTAACAACACCATCTTAATTCATTTTAAGTACCTTAGTATATATGAAACCACAAGACCACCTAATCTTCAATAAACCAAACAAGAACATACACCCAGGGAAAGACTCCCTATTCAATAAATGGTGCTGGGAGAACTGGATATCCACATGTAAAAGACTGAAACTGGACCTGCACATTTCTCCACTCACAAAAATTGATTCAAGATGGATAAGGGACTTAAATTTAAGGCATAGAACTATAAAAATCCTCAAAGAAAGCATAGGAGAAACACTGGAAGATATCAGCCTAGGGAAAGACTTCATGAAGAAGACTACCATGGCAATTGCTTCTGTACAGCTAAGGAGACAACAAGAAAAGCAAATAGGGCAGTACCTGTGGCTCAGTGAGTAGGGCACCAGCCCCATATACTGAGGGTGGTGGGTTCTAACCCATCCCTGGCCAAACTGCAAAAAAAAAAAAAAGCAAATAGACAACCTACACAATGGGAAGGATATTTGCATATTTTGAATCAGACAAAAGCTTGATAACTAGCATTTATAGAGAATTCAAATTAGTCCACATGAAAAAAGCCAACAATCTTATGTATCAATGGGCAAGAGACATGAACAGAACGGTCTCTAAAGAAGACAGATGAATGGCTAGCAAACATATGAAAAAATGCTCATCATCCCTACTTATTAGAGAAATACAAATCAAAACCACCCTGAGATATCATCTAACCTTAGTGAGAATGGCCCACATCACAAAATCTCAAAACTGCAGATGTGGAGAGAAGGGAACACTTTTACACTGCTGGTGGGACTGCAAACTAATACAACCATTTTGGAAGGAAGTATGGAGAAACCTCAAAGAACTCAAGTTAGACCTCCCATTTGATCCTGCAATCCCATTACTGGGCATCTACTCAGAAGGAAAAAATTCCTTTTACCACAAGGACACTTGCACTAGACTGTTTATTGCAGCTCAATTTACAATCACCAAATTGTGAAAACAGCCTAAATGCCCACCAATCCAGGAATGGGTTAACAAGTTGTGGTATATGTATACCATGGAATACTACAGCCATTAAAAAAGACCCAGGAATGGATTAACAAGCTGTGGTATATGTATACCATGGAATACAATTTGGCCATTAAAAAAGATGGAGACTTTACATCCTTTGTATTAACCTGGATGGAAGTAGAACACATTATTTTTAGTAAAGCATCACAAAAATGGAGAAACATGAATCCTATGTACTCAATTTAGATATGAGGACAATAATTACCTAGTACATGGTGGAGGTGGGGGAAGAGGAGAGAAGAGTAAGGAGGAGGGGTCTCGGTGTTTGACACATCTTTTGGGGACAAGACACAATTGTAAGAGGGACTTTACCTAATAAATGCAATCAGTGTAACCTGGTTTCTTATAACCTCGATGAATCCTCAATAATAATAATAATAATAATAAAACGACAAGTGACTCAGCCCATAGTGAAACTGCTGGCCCCTCAGACTGACTGGTGGTGGAGAAAGTGACACCAGCTGTGTCCAGGCACCCTGAAACCAAAAAGAAAATGAAAGCCAAAGAGTGGCTGAGATGACTGTGCAGAGGGTCATAAAAATGGCAAAGAAACTGATGATGGCCCAGACATCTGCAGAAGCTCACACACAGAACTCGACAGCTCTGCCAGAAGAGCCACAATCTCCTGCTGGTCAGTCCCCCTATGGTTAGCCTTTTCTGGTAAATCCCCTCCTGTCCGGGTTGGTTGTCAGTCAGTGTGCTGTTCTCCAGCAGTGGCTCCTTCTCCCTTTCTCTTATCATTGTCTGGGTGTGTTGAATATACATTCATGATTGTTGCTGTGTGAAAATCTCACAATAAACCATGAATTTGAAAGCATTTAATTGGCCATTGAGTCCTTGTGAAAACGTCAGTCACCCCATCGGAACCTGGCACAATAATGCCTCCAGAAATTCTCTCATCTTTTATCCTGTCCTTCAAGCTCCCCAAGTACCAATCCATTTGGAGGACTGTGGGTAGATAAAGCATTTTTGAGCAACTTGGAATTGAGGGTAGTCCTGGCCCAAGATCACTTATAAATCTGGGCAATTTGAGGAGGTTGGCTGGTCCCGTTCAGGAGTCTGAGGTCATCTGTTGTCACTTGCCCAGAGCTTTCCTTCTCTTCCTTCTGAAGACCATCTCCTATCCTCACTATAACCATTTGGCCCAAGTGGAGATTGATAAATACTGATCTTAGGGAATGGCAAGTGACCCAAGCAAGGGTCTTCAGAGCTCTTATTCAGGAGTTTTTGAATTGGAACAAAAGAATCAGAAACTGTCCCTTCTTGAAGAAGCTGAGCATGGTGAGCCTGGAGGGGACTTTGGACATTGTGAAGTTGGGAAAGAGGAAGGGACTGGAATCCCAAATGGTACCAGACTTTTGGCTTCCAGATATCCCTGAAGCCAGCTGTGCTCTGCCCTTTCCTCAGTGTGTGAGAGCCCCAAGTCTCCACTTTCATTTATTCTATTTTGGGTTATATCTCTGTGACCTGAAACCAAAGGAGTCCTGATTAATATAACTTTTCTTATCTATGAGGAATGTTCAGAAATCACTTTGTCCCCTCACCCAGAGCCCAATAAGACTGCCAAAGAGGGGAATTCTGGGAAGATGAATGACTGGTAGCAACCCTTGGCAGAGGCTCCTGAGCAGAGGAAGAAAAAATGGATGGAATCAGATTCCATGAAGCCAAAGATGGGGAGCTGAGCCAAGAAAGAAGTTTGGCAAGCTGTAACTCCAAGGAAAAGCATTCAAGAAAACAAATTATAGGTACAAAGCCTAACGACTAGAGGGAGACCCCTCCCCTAAGCAGAGGGCCTGCTGCAGGCTATCTACGAATGAGCAGGGAACAAAAGACCTCTCATTTTACCTTGCTGGAGAGAGCCACTAAACTCCAGGTCTCTTTCTCCAGGGAGCTCCCACTTATGAATCTAGACAACCCCCCACCAGGCATAAAATTGAACAGATATTTTCCCCCACAAGTCCAAACTCCCAGTCCACCCTTTCCCCCTTGCATGGTGGCCTGAAGTTGTGCCCCCTGCAGAGCACAGAATGTTTGGTCTTGTCCTGAGAGAACTGGGCATAGTGTGGACCGCCAACCATCAGGATGGAATCTGTGACTAATGGAGAAGAAAGAGGGTGTGGGAAGAAAGGGACACTTGGCAGGAGGAAGAGCAATCCCCTAGTTATGACTATGCCTGGCTGGTGGTAGTGTTAACCCTCAGTTCAGGCTGTGTTTGGCAGGACAGGGTGCAGTACCCCAGGCTCTGACGGCACCCACAGCGGGACAGTGGTTGCCCCATGTGGACTGAGTTAGCAGAGGCTTTATAGGCATGGACTGCAGCCTGAGAGCAAGGGCGTGGTCCACTGTCTCCAGTGGGGCTAGTAAGCAGAGGCTTACCAGGTTAGGACTGAGACCTGTGGGTGGAGTATGGTGCCCTGACTCTAACAGAGCCTGAGAAAAGAGGCTTCCCAGGCAGTGGACTGAGATTGGCAGACAGGGGCATGGTCCCTTGACTCCAACTGGTCTGGCAAGCAGAGGCCACCTGGAGGTGGACTGAGACCAGTGGGTGGGGGCATGGTCCCTGGCTCCAGCTGGGCCTCTGAGCAGAGAAGCAGACAACAGTATGGACTGAGTCTGGCAGGTGGGACTGTGGATCCCTGGCTCCAATTGTTCTGGTGGAGACCCTTGAATCCCTCTCTTTTGGGCAGGGTTTGCACTGCCTAAGATAATTTATTTGGAATCTGTGTCTGGGCCTGTCCACTCGGGGACATTCTGGGGTTGACCTTTGAAGTTCTGGAGCAGAAAAGAACTGAAGGGTGGGGGCTGGGCATTGCAGCTGTTTGTATCTCTTCATAGTCGAGATTTGAACCTAATACTATGGTTTCTTAGGATGGGGTAGAGGTTGGGTGATATCAAAACAGAGCTAGCTTGCGCTATCTCACCAAGTAGGTCCTCAGAGTCTCTGGCTAAAACTCTGAAAGGGGACTTTGTAAGGTTGTAGGAGATAAGCCACAATTACAAAGCCTTGTGCTTTGGTAAGGGAAATACCTTACCTGGGAACCCCAATTCAATCTCACCCTACCAGTTCTAATAACCAAATAGTGGAAAATAAACAGAAGAACTCTGGCAACATTGAATAACCAGAGTGAATAACACTCAAAGAGGCAGACAAATGGAGAGCAAAAAGTGATCATTCCTGAGAGAGTTGTGAGATCACTCCAAAAAATCAAACATTCGTCTTATAGGAATTCCGGAAGAAGAAGAGGATGGTCCTAAAGGTACACATGCTCAACTCAAAAAGATTTTGGAGGAGAATTTCCCAAGCATTGCAAGAGATATAGAACTTCAGATAGCAGACAGTTTCAGAACCCCAGCAAGACTCAATCCAAATAAAGCATCTCCAAGACACATTGTGATAAACTTTACCAAAGTTAAGATGAAGGAGAAAATTCTGCAAGCAGCCAGACATAAGAAAAGTATCACCTACAAAGGGAGAAATATCAGAATGACTGCAGCTCTCTCAGCCAAAACGTTTCAAGCTAGAAGATGGTCATTGACCTTCAGTATCCTAAAATAAAACAACTTCCATCTCAGGATCCTATATCCAGCTAACTGAGTTTCATTTGTGATAGAGAAATCAATAATTCTTTAATGACATAGACATGTTGAAGAAATTTGCCATAACTAAACCAGCTCTCTAGGATATTCTCAGATCCATCCTCCACAGTGAAAACCAGTGCAATGCTCTACCTCCAAAGTAAACTCACCCAGAAATTTTTGAACAAAACCCAAATTCCAGTGGTGAAAGGATTAAAAATGTCCACTGAATATCTGAAAATCATGACACTCAAAACATAACCAGCCTTATCAATTCTCTCAATTAATGTGAATGGTTTAAATTGTCCTCTAAAGAGGCAAAGGCTGGCTGACTGGATACATAAACTCAGACCCAATCTCACCTTACATTAAAGGATAAAAATAGACTTAGGGTGAAGGAATGGACTTGTATAATACAGGCAAATGGAAACCAGAAAAAAGCAGGGGTTGCAATTTTAGTACCAGATACAATTGGCTTTAAACCAACAAAGATAAGGAAGGTCACTAAATATTTGTCAAGGGAAACACCCAACATGAAGAGATTTTGATAATTAACATTTATGCACCCTACCAGAATGCTCCCCAATTCATAAAGCAGAGCCTAATGGACATGAACAACTAGATATTTTTCTGCACTATAATAGGTGGAGATTTTAACACCCCTTTGACAGTTTTGGACAGATCCTCCAAGAAGAAACTAAACAAAGAAATATTAGACTTAAACCTGACCCTAGAACAAATGGACTTTACACACATGTACAGAACATTTCATCCTAATAAAACTGAATATACATTCTTCTCATCAGCCCATGGGTCATCCTCCAAAATAGATCATATCCTAGGACACAAGTCTAACCTCAGAAAATTTAAAAGTGTAGAAATTATTCCTTGTATCTTCTTGGACCACCAGAGGATAAAAGTTGAACTCAACAGCAATGGGAATCTTCATAGTGAAAGAAAGTCATGGAAGCTAAATAATCTTAGGCTGAATGATAGCTGGCTCAAAGATGAGATTAAGAAGAAAACCACAAAATTTGGGGAACAAAATGATAATGGAGACACAAATTATCAAAACCTGTAGGATACTGTAAAGGCAGTCCTAAGAGGGAAATTTATAGCACTGGAAGCCTTCATCAAGAAAACAGAAAGAGAGGAAACCAACAACTTAATGGATCATCTCAAGCAACTAGAAAAGGAAGAATATTCCAACCCCAAACCCAGCAGAAGGAAAGAAATAACCAAAATTAGGGTAGAATTAAATGAAATTGAAAACAAAAGAATCATTCAGAAGATCAACAAAACAAAACGATGGTTTTTTGAAAAGATTAACAACATTGATAAACTTTGGCCAAACTGACCAGAAATAGAAAAGTAAAATCTCTAATATTGTCTATCAGAAACAATCAAGGAGAAATAACAACAGACACTTCAGAAATTCAAAAAACCCCAACCATTACTACAAAAATCTCTATTCCCAGAAATATGAAAATCTGAAGAAAATGGACCAATACCTGGAAGCATGCCACCTTCCTAGACTCAACCAGAAACAATTATAAATCTTTTTTTTTTTTTGGCAGTTTTTGGCCAGGGCTGGGTTTGAACCTGCCACCTCTGGCATATAGGGCCAGTGCCATACCCTTTTGAGCCACAGGTGCCACCCAGAATTAAAAATCTTGAAGAGACCTATGTTAACCACTGAAATAGCATCAACAATATGAAATCTCCTTAAAAAGAAAAGTCCAGGACCAGATGGCTTCACATCCAAATTCTATCAAACCTTTCAAGAGGAACTATTACCTATGTTATACAATGTTTTCCAACGCATAGAAAAAGAAGGAATACTTTCCAACACATTCTATGAAGCAAATATCACCCTGATACCCAAACCAGGAAAGGATCCAACAAAAAAAAAATTATAGACCAATATCATTAATGAATATCTATATTCAATAAGATCTTAGCAACAGGATTCAACAACACATCAAAAAAATTATACACCATGATCAATTTGGTTTTATTCCAGGGTTACAGGGTTGGTTCAACATACGCAAATCTATAAATATATCACATCAATAAAATAAAAAACAAAGACCATATGATTCACTAAATCAAGGAAGAAAAAGCCTTTGATAATATCCAGCATCCTTTCATGATCAGAATTCTTAAGAAAATAGGCATAGAAAGGACATTTCTTAAACTGATAGAGGCCATCTACAGCCAATATCATATTGAATGGTGTAAAATTGAAAACATTTCCACTCAGATCGGGAATGAAGCAAGGATGTCCACTGTCTCCACTGCTATTCAACATAGTAATGAAAGTCTTAGCTATTGCAATTAGGCAAGAGAAGGTGATCCAAATAGGGTCAGAGGAGATCAAACTCTCACTCTTCGCTGATGATATGATCCTATAATTGGAAAATCCCAGGGACTCAACTTCAAAACTCTTAGAAGTGATCAAGGAATATAGCAGCATCTCAGGAAACAAAATCAACACTTACAAGTCAGTAGCTTTTATATACACCAACAATAATCAAGCTGAAAAAACAATCAAGGACTCTATTCCTTTTATAATAGTGCCAAAGAAGATGAAATATCTGGGAATTTACCTAACAAAGGACGTGAAAGAACTCTGTAAGGAGAACTATGAAACTCTGAGAAAAGAAATAGCTGAAGATGTTAACAAATGGAAAAGCCTACCATACTCATGGCTGGGAAGAATCAACATTGTTAAAATGTCCATACTAACCAAGGCAACCTACAGATTTAATGCAATCCCTATTAAAGCACCATTGTTACACTTTAAAGAACTTGGAAAAATAGTACTTTGTTTTATATGGAATCAGAAAAAACCTCAAACAGCAAATACCTTACTGAGAAATAAGAACAGATCAGGAAGTATCACATTACCAGAGTTTAGGCTATACTATAAATCAATAGTGATCAAAACAGCATGGTGTTTAGCCTAACACCATGTATAGCAGTAGTATACTGCAATACAGTATACTACTGTATACTATATACTACAGTATACTATACAGCAGTAGTATAGTATAGCCTAAACTAAAATCAATAGTGATTTAAATAAATAAATAAATAAATAGTGATCAAAAACAGAGTGGTAGATTTATGGAACAGAATAGAAAACCAAGAGATGAGTCCGGCTACTTATGGGCATTTGATCTTTGACAAGCCTATCAAAAATATTCAGTGGGGGAAAGACTCCCTATTTAACAAATGGTGCTGGGTGAACTGGCTGGTGACCTATAGAAGACTGTTATTTCTTACTGAATAAAATATTTAAACTTAAGACATGAAACTATAAAAATACTAGAAGAGAGTGCAGAGAAAACACTTGAAGAAATTGGCCTGGGAAAATATTTTATGAGCAGGACCTCCCCAGGCAATTGAAGCAACACCAAAAATACATTGTAGCATCCCATATATCCTATGGCTAAGAGGAGCGAGAGTTATAAGAAATACCTGTATAGCTCAATAATGGAACACCTTGATGGAAAGGGCATAGAGAGGTATTTAGCTCTCCTAACAAGCATGAGAGCTATGGAGATGAGAGCAGTGGTGATTTGGCAGTCTCTACACCTGTGGTGTTGAGAGGCACAAGATCAGCCTTATATTAGGCTGGAGGAGAAGGCAGTCAGGAGCATGTGCATTCTATCATGGACCCGCTTACTCTGACTCTGTCTCCTCTTCTGCCTGAAAAAAGTCAGCACAGTGTCTCTCTGCTGAAGATTACCAAGCTCTGCTAAAGACTAAGATCTATCTTTCTAAGAAGACTGCTTTACTCTAAGACACTCTCTCTCCAGCTAAAGTAGATAGTGCTCGGGCAACTAACAGACTTGAGCAAGGTAACTTAGCGGTCCATGTCCGGAATCTAGTTAAGCCGGGCCCGAGATCTGGCCAGTCGTGGGCCCTGACAAGTGATGTCAGGAATGAGATGCGACAATACATTACTGGGATCTGATCAAACTAAAAAGCTTTTGCACAGCCAAGAACACAGTAAGTAAAGCAAAGAGACAGCCTTCAGAACTGGAGAAGATTTTTGTAGGTTATGCTACTGACAAAGGTCTGATAACTAGAATCTACAGAGAACTCAAACTAATCAATAAGAAAGAATAAATAACCACAAGAGACTTGAACAGAAACTTCTCTGATGAAGACAGGCACATGGCCTACAAACACATGAAAAAATGCTCATTATTCTTAATCATCAGAGAAATGCAAATCAAAACCATCTAACTCCAGTAAGATTAAACCACATCACAAAATCCCAAAACTACACATGTCAGTGTGGATGTGGAGAGAAGGGAACACTTCTACACTGCTGGTGGGAATGCAAGCTAATATGACCTTTTTGGAAAGAAGTTTGGAGAACACTTAAGGAACTGAAAGTAGACCTACCATTCGATCCTGCAATTCCTCTACTAGGTATATACCCAGATGATCAAAAATCATTCTACAACAAAGACATTTGCACCAGAATGTTTATTGCAGCCCAATTCATAATAGCCAAGACATCAAAACAGCCCAACCCATGAATGGATTAAAAAATTGTAGTATATGTATGCCATGGAATACTAAGCAGCCATAAAGAAGATGGAGACTTCACATCTTTTATGTTTACCTGGATGGAGCTAGAAAATATTGTTCTTAATAAAGTATCTCAAGAATGGAAAAGTACATATCCAATGTACTCAATACTACTATGAAATCAATATATAATCACCTACACACTCATATGAATGGCAAAACAGAACTACGGTCCAGAAAGTAAAAGGGAAGAGGAGAGAGAGGGGAGGAGGAGGGAGGGTATTTGGGGGGACCTCACCTAATGTGCATGATGCAATGGTACATTTCAAAACTATTAAGAAATGGGTATAATGGATGTGTTAGTTCAATGTAAGCATTTCACATTATATATCGAAGCAGTACCCTGAACCCCATAAATGCATCAATGTACAAAGTTATGATTTAATAAAAAATAATTTTTAAAAAAGACTACCAAACAGCCTAATTCTCTGGTTATTGAGCTATTGCTGGTGGCTGTCCACTGTCCTATCTGGGATGTCACTTGTCAGGGCTAGGACTGGTCAGGTCTCTGGCCCCAGCTTATCTATTGTCTGGTCTTGGACCGCTAATACAGCGGTCTTGCTGGGGAACAATTACCCTTAGGTGCCTGTGGGCTAGTCGCTTTAGAAGAAGGGAGAGGGAGAGAAACAGTCTTTGAGGAAGAGAAATGGTCTCAATAGGAAAGTAAATCTTAGTAGTCTTCTGGGAGAGACGCCCTGCGAGCAGGAGAAGCGCAAGAGTCAGAGCGAGCAAGTCCATGAAAGAATCAGTGGTCCCTGACTGCCCTCTCCTGTAGCTTCTCATAGACGTACTTCTGAGGCTACTTGCACCACAGGTGTAGGGAATGACAATCATTGATGTTCTCATCTCGTGAGCTCTCATTTTAAGGAGAGCGGAATCCTTCCTCCATGCTCTCATCACCAAGGTGTTGTATCACTGAGATGTTACAGGTGTTTCTTATAATTACAGAGTATTCCGAGCTTAACTTTCACTTCTCCTTCCCATAGCTATATGGTATGCTACAAGCTATTTTTTCTCTGCTCAAACTCACCCTTCTACATCTGCCTTTCTGATACTGGGGCTGAGACTGAGACCCATATTTATCCTCAGTCAACAGGTGAAGTGTAGAATGACATAGCTACTCAAATGGAATGGTTAATTTTGCTGCCCTGTGCCCCCCCAAGTGTTGTATTGAATGTGAAATTCCAATACAATTTTTTTTTAAGACCTAAGAACTCTGTAGAACAGAGATATTTTTTCACCTAAACTGAGTTAAGAGAGGAAAGGGTTGAAGAAATCAGTCAGACACACTAAAACAGAGACTGCAAAGAGAGAACAACCTTTGCAAAAACTTGCCAATTATGTGAAGCTCACTTTCTGGGAATGCCACCAAGATATTAGTGAATAGCACTGTCACATTTTAAAATAAAGAGGATTATTGTTAGAAGTACAGTAATAATATATTTTTCTGATGGCTCCAGAGCTCAACTGACCTAAACCTTTGTTTTTATAGAGTTTATGTGGTTATCCTCTCAGGACAATTCTGTTATTTTTTTGTTAAGAAAATACACATTTATATCTAGGCTTGATATTACAGATGTATAAATCTAGGGAAATTCAAGAAATTAGTTCTTGAATCTGTAAAGGGACCTTCATGCACTGAAAACATAGTGTATGTATATCATGGTTAGCCCTTTTTGGAAAAAAAGCATTTATTTGTTTAAAAAAAATTATATTTGTCGCAGCCCTTACTGGCCCCTATGGCCCTGGACTCAATCACCGCAGAAAGGAACCAGGTGTGAAGTGGATTAGAAGTACAAGCTTGTAGGAGGCGGGCTAACCTTGCTTGCAGGATAGCCCCAACCAACCTCTGCAGTAGCCTTTTATTGAGACAGCACAAGACAGGTGAGGGGATTATAAGAGAATGACTGCGTGCCTAACGATCGCCTTGGGCTCGGGCTCTTTCTCCGCAAGGAGCACCTGTGGATGAATCACCCGAGGGTTCGTTCCCCAGCTGCAAATCATCTTGCTCAGACGTCCTCTGGCTTTTGGCGTCCTCTGCATATATTGCTGAGGCAGCAAAGCGTCCTCTGCATATATTGCTGAGGCAGCAGGATCCGTTGAGCTCAGGAGTTCTTGATCAGCCTGACCAAGAGAAACACCCCACCCCCATCACTTCTCTATTAAAAATAGAAAAACTAGCTGGGTATTGTGGCTTTACTGCCTTAATCCCAGCTACTCAGGAGGCTGAGGCAAGAGGATTGCTCAAGCCCAGGAGTCTAAGGTTGCTGTGAGGTTGGCTGATGCCACAGCACTCTACCCAAGGTAACAGAGTGAGATTTTGTCTCAAAACAAACAAAAAATGTATTGCCCTTCTAGTGTATACTGCATGTGATGTTAGGTGCTGAACTTCAGGGGAATAAACGGTTGCCACTTTGACCATAGTCACAGAATAGTTTCTGAGGCAGGTTTAAAAATAATTGGGGTATGTGTCCTTGGTGGTTCCCCACAGCTTTCCTCTCCATCCCACACCTGGTGCCTCTGTATATCTCCATGGCGCCAAGAACCTCTGTGGAGAGTTCAAACCATCAGCACATCAGCAGATCTGGGGGTGTCAAAAGCACAAAACAATTTTAAACCCCCTCAGGGAAGTACAGTACATTGATAATGGAAGATTCTAGGTGATGAACGTCCACTGTAAAATTCTTTTAACTTGCTATATCTGAATTTTTTATAATAAAATGTTGGGAGAAACTACTTTCAAAAGGGCATGACTGGGCATGGTGGCTGACGCCTATAATCCTAGCACATTGGAAGGCCGAGGTGTGTGGATTGCCTGAGCTCAGGATTTTGAGACCAGCCTGAGCCAGAGACCTCACCTCTAAAAAATAGCCAGGCGTTGTGGTGGGTGTCTGTAGTCACAGCTACTCGGGAGGCTGAAGCAAGAGAATCACTTGAGCCCAAGAGTATGAGGTTGCTTTGAGCTATGTGACACCACGGCACTCTGCTGGGGGTCACAAAGTGAGACTGTCTCAGAAAAGGGTAGCTTCCACTTGACTTTGTGATCCACCAGTGAAAAACATTTTAATGACCTTGACAGTTATAGTGGGACAGAACACCTAAGCTAATAGGTGAATTATCGTTTTACTCAAATTAAAAGTTTAAAGATGTTCTTTTCAGATCTCCAAGTCTTTAAACATTTATGAAAAATATTTGTAAAATGGGAGCTTGCTTGTGCTCATACTGGAGCCATTCAGTGCCTGCACTCACCCATGTCCCCTATGTCCTGAAAATCCCCTATCACACAGGTGGCAGGCAGTGTGCCCTCAGCAGGGCTTCTCCTGTTTTCTTGACATCAGTTGCCATCTACTAAGGTCGTGACCAGACACATCTAAGGACAAACCTACAAGAAAGGACAACATACTTATTTTTTTTCTTTTTAGCATCAAATATATTTAAAATTCATAACACATTCAGTTTAATGAAATTCTACTTCACACATAACCAAACTTCACAGTACAGAGAACTCCCCACACTTGTCTCTGCAGCTCTGCTTTTAATGACTGAATTTGTCCAAAAATGGCATGTAGACTTTATACCTCAGGCTTTTTTATTCCCCCGGAAAAAAATTGAGGAGGGGCTAGATATATTTCATAAAATAATTTTGGCTAGGCCACAGGCACGGTGGCTTACACCTGTAATCCTAGCACCTGGCAGGCCAAGATAGGAGGATAGCTTGAGCTCAGGAGTTCGAGACCAGCCTGAGCTAGAGCAAGACCTTGTCTCCACTAAAAATAGCAAAACTAGCTGGATATTGTTCATACCTATAGTCCCAGCTATTCAGGAGACTGAGGCAGGAGGATCACTTGAGACTAGGAGTTTGAGGTTGTTGTGAGCTATGTTAACGCCATAGCACTTTGGCCCAGGCAACAGAACAAGACTCTGTCTAATAATAATAATTTTCATGAAGTCAGTAGAAAAACCTAATTTATCTCAAAGGTAGATGTGAGAAATTTTTGGACCTTTAAAAAAAGAAATATTTCGTGTTCCTTGGAAAGTATGTGATTTTTGAAAATTAATTAAGAAATAATACTTAGGGCTTTTTCAATTAGCTTGGTTAATTAATATATTTCCACTTGGACAAATCTGTTACATTATACTAATTCTAAGTTTTATAGCCATAAAAGGGAAAGTTTTTATAACTTTACCACAGCTAACAGATGTTTTTATTTGTAGCAGCAATAAATAAACCGTTAAGGAATGAGGAGGAGCCCTACCACCATTCAGCTGAATTTAATTGTGTTTTGAAATAAACTCAACCTACTATTAGAAAATTTTAGTCTGGCATTCACTTCAGATATTCTATTTCTGTTGATGACTCTTTTATATTAAAATAAGTTCTTACTATAATATACTCTTAAGTATGTATGTTTTTATTGGAATTTATTTATTTACCTTTCAAATGAAATCCAAAACAGTAAAACAAAAGTTGTTTTCTAGGGAAATTCTTTGTAAGGTAAAGAAATCTTTTTATATTTGAATTAACATTTAAATATATTTTATATGAGAAACAGGGATACCAACTGGAGAGGATCAGGAATAGATCTGTCCTCAAACACTCTTAGATTCTCTTAATAAACCCATTGTGAATTGATGATTGAACATAGCTTACTAACTATCTTTCTGAAACAATTCTATCATCAGCCTGAGCAACTTCTTGGGCAAAATTTTCCATAAACTTTACTACCAAATGTGTAAGATTGTGGCATACCTCTTTCTATATATTTAAAAACTATTACATTTAAGCTTAAAGTCATGTGTACTTTTGGTATGGAATTTGATGGAAAAGTCTGTGTTGGTTCACCTTAAAGTCATGTGTACTTTTGGTATGGAATTTGATGGAAATGTCTGTGTTGGTTCTCCTGGTCCACACCTTTCATGACTCGATAATGCCGGAGTGCACCACTGCACCACTCTGTTGGGTCTCACCACAGGGCTAGGGCTCAGAGTCAAAACCAGAAAGGGCCATTGGTTTTCTTTGATTAGTCTGGAATTTCTACTATGGAATTTCTCCAGCTTCATCATTTCTTCTTTGCAAGTAATCAGCATTACATGCAAATCTATAAGTGGATTTTAATTTGATCCTTAAAACAGATCAATGGATGAATATATATTGAATCATAACATCTTCATGTGGTGGGATAAGTTCTTTGTTCTTTCTCCTAAGTATCAATCTTTAGAGACCATGCAAAAAAACCAGCGTGACCCTCTGATGTGAGCACAGTTTTCTCCCTAACATCCTGTCCTTCACAGATTATTGGGCTCTGTGCTTTTTCCTGGCTTTGTTGCATGTTGTGACCGGTTCAGGCCCCCCATTGGGCTTCACCAGCACCAGCACCAGTTGGGTGCCTCCTGGGCCCACCTCACTCTCACCTGTCTCATTTGCTTGGTTCTGGCAGACTCTTCTCCCACTAAGGGTGCCCCTCACCACTAGCCCTGACCCCAGGATCCCATTCTGGTTCACTCTCCTCCATTTTCAACCTTCTCACCAAAGGAAAAAATTAGACATAATCAGCTTTTCCACATAGACTGAAAAGGTGCAGGCAGAGCTACTGAGCAGACACCATAGAGCATTGATACTGGAGTCAGCAGAACTGAGAGCTGTGTGACTATAGGCAAAGTACTTAATTCTGAGCCCATTTGCTCCCCAGTAAAATAGAGATGATAACGTTCACTTTACTAGGTCATTGGAGGATTAAATAAGATAATGTACAGAAAGAACCTTACTCAGAGCAGGCTTTGAAAAAATGGTAGGCATTATGACTTTGAGATTGTTTCTGAATTATCAGATATAATGTGTACACTGTCATGCAGATTTACATGGCAGCCTGAGCCTAGGTTTCTTGTTTCTTTCCTTCTTTCTCCCTTACCCTTTTTTCAGATGGGGGGTCTTGCTTTGTTGCCCAGGCTAGATTTGAACTCCTGGTCTCAAATAATCTTCCTGCCCCAGCCTCCTGAGTAGCTGGGACAACAGGTGAAAGCCACAGAGTCCTACTTAATCCTAGGTTTAAAAGCAACAACAGCTGGAAGCAGCCCAAGTGCCCATCAACCCATGAATGGATTAACAAATTGTGGTATATGTACACCATGGAATACTATGCAGCCATAAAAAGATGGAGACTCCACATCTTTTATGTTTACCTGGATTGAGCTGGAATATATTCTTCTTAGTAAAGTATCTCAAGAATGGAAAAAAAGTATTCAATGTACTCAATACTACTATGAAATCAATATATAACTACCTACACACTCATACGAATGACAAAACATAACTATAGTCCAGAAAATAGAAGGGAAGTGGAGAGAGAAGGGAGGGGAGGGGGGATGTGGGAGAAGGGAGGTTTCAGGGGGGATCTCACCTAATGTACATGATGCAATGGTACATTTTCAAAACTGTTAAGAAATGAGTATAATTGTGATGGACGTGTTACTTCATTCAATATAAACACATTGTATATCGAAGCAGTACCCTGAACCCCATGAATGCATAAATGTACAAAGTTATGATTTAATACAAAAATAGTTAAATAAAAAAAAGCAACAACAGCAAAACAACAAGGAAATAGTTTAGCCTATAGTCATTCTATGCAAGCTTCTGATTTTTATGCACACTCATTCGACTAAGAAGTGTTAGTGTTTTCTGTTTGTTAGTTGTTATGTTTGGTGAGCCTCCTGCCTTAACCTCCCAAAGTGCTAGGATTACAGGCACATTTTTCTCTTCCACTGGTGAGATGCTCACAGACACACACACAAACACATACAGACTCTCCTGTCCTCTTTTTTAAATCACCTGGTTCCCTTATAAATGAGAAAAACAAATCTTGGATGTTTATTCTGTCTATATTAATATTTGGATGAAAATTATATTTCTAACTTTTTGACATTTGTATTTTGACAGGTGCAAACTATTTGAATTTATATTTTGGACAAGCTCTTTAACCTGCAAAGCTTCAGTTTGACCATTTGTAAAATAAGGAATAATTTCTGAAATGGACTTTTCTCGCAGGGTTCTTGATAGTAAATGAGATAATTAATTCAAAACAAGCTCTTGGCATGTAAAAATTGCTAAATAAGTGTTAAGTATTTTGTCATTATTATTTAAGAAAGCTTTCTCAGCTGTATTTCTAGATGTCCAAGCATCTTAATTCTTACTTTTGTGTAGCTCCATTCAAATGCTGGAAGTTCCAACTGTATTCTGGGCATCATGCCTGCATCTTCCAACGTTGGCTTCACTCTGCACTCAGCACCTCTTCATCCTTTCTGTAGCAATGGGAGAAGTTTGCTGGCCAACGTCTGGCTTCAAATCATGAAAGTCTTCCAGATTGAGAACAGCTAAGAATCCTCCCTCCCCCTTCCTCTCTACCCCTTCCTGCTAGCAGAAGTCACTGACTCCACACTTCCTGCCTTGCACTATAAACACCCCTCCAGCTGTGGCCTGCTTTCACTGGAAGTTTAACTGTTTACTTGCTAAAGACCCTTTCCCAGAACAATGCACAGTCTTATCCTCTGGTTTAGAGTATTATTCACAGAATGTTTCCCCCCTTTCCTTTAAGCTTCCTTATGCACTCTACAATGTCCCTTTGTACCATGCACATAGAAAAATTTCTTTGGCTGTTACCGTTAATTCTGGGAATGGAGCCAAAAATATTTTTCCTACAGAACAAAACTACTGAGGATCTTCTGTGTGTGGGATACTGAAATTTATTTATCATCTAAGGAACTAGCTGATGATAAAAAGAGAGGAAAATTTTGTTCTGTTTTCTAGAGTTTATACAAGTAGAGTGAAAAAACTCAATCTACAACTTGAAAGTCTTGGCACAGTTCAGACATTTACAATGAAGATAACAAAGACAGTGTTGAGTTAGTAAGAGAACAAAATAGAGACGCCCAGGGAAGAGGTGAGCCGACAGCTCAGGGTCACCCTCGAGGGGCCAAAGGGCAGCCAGCGGTTTTCTTGGCCCAGAAACTTCTATTTTGGTTTAAACATTAGAATCTTGTGAGGGATGTTTTCTCAGATATCTGTAAATTGGCATGAAATATGTTTTATCTTCAGCCATAGTGGGGTAGAGAGAGGCAAAGAATGCCTGACATTTGGTAAGTTTGAAACTAAATATCCACATCCTGGCCAGGAGTAGTGGCTCATGCCTGTAATCCAAGTCCAAGGCAAGAGGATCCCTTGAGCTTAGGAGTTTGAGACCAGCCTGAGCAAGAGCAAGACCCCTTTGCATTAGAATGTTTATTGTAGCTCGATTCACAATTGCCAAAATGTGGAAGCAACCCAAGTGTCCATCAACCCATGAATCAATTAACAAACTGTGGTATTTGTATACCATTGAATACTACTCAGCCTTTAAAAAGTTGGAGACTTTACATCTTTTGTATTTACCTGGATGGAGTTGAAACACATCCTTCTTAGTAAAATGTCATAAGAATGGAGAAACAAGTATCCAATGTACTCAATACTAATATTAAGCCAATATATAAACAACTATATTCCCACAAGAAAGAAAAACACAATTGTTTTCTAGTGAGGGAGAGGAGAGGAGGAAAAGTGAAAAGGGAGGAAGGAAGGTGAGGGCAGAATTTCACCTAATGTGCACAATGTGAGGGTGTTCAGGACCTCCATGGGTGAAGGGCTCAACTACAACTTGAAATTTACCTTAGAAATAAAAACAATGTAGCCTAAACATTTGTCCCTCATATTAATCTGAAACTGATAGAGGCCATCTACAGCAAACCGACAGCCAATATCATATTGAATGGACTTAAATTGGAATCATTTCCACTCAGATCAGGAACCAGACAAGGCTGCCCATTGTCTCCATTGCTTTTTAACATTGTAATTAAAGTTTTAGCCACCGCAATTAAGGGAGAAAAGGCAATCAAGGGTATCCATATAGGGTCTTAAGAGATCAAACTTTCACTCTTCGCAGATGATGTGATTGTGTATCTGGAAAACACTAGGGAATCTACTACCCTGAACCCCATGTATGCATCAATGTACAAAGTTATGATTTAATAAAAAATAAAAAAGAGAGAGAAGAGAAATGGGAAATAGGTTTCTTATGTATCCAGAAAATAGAATATTAAAATAATATTCTTAACAAAATTCACAATCATCCCTCATCAGTTCATTCAGGCCCATGTAATTATTACTTGTTCCACTCAACCTTGGATTAGCAATCTTATTAACCCACTTGCTTCTCAGTGGAGTTCTCAAAGTCGTGACTTGGTTCACTAGTGTAGTGTCAAAGTTATTTAAACCATCTCATCAGAAGCCTGTACACAAAAACTCCTGGAACAGTTCTTTTCCACAGGATTTTGAGTCTTTCTCGAAGATGAAGCCCTCTAGCTTGTAGCTGACTGCAAGTGCTTTCAGGGAAGCATCAGAGTAAAACATAAAAAGCTTTCTATCTATAGATAATGAAAGACTTACAATAACTGTGGTTAACTTACTACTGTTCATTTTCAAAATGGAAAAATGTGATGAGAGTTCATTACAAGAATACTGCAACTGACAAGGAAATGTAATTGTTTCTGTGACATGCAAAACAAAAGTCAATCCAAAATATAATTTTAGACAAATTATCTATAAACGTAATGATTAACCCTATTTTAAAGGAAGAGGAAGTATTATATCTAATTTGTTAAAATGACAGAATGTAACCTTTTATAGAGAAAGAAAATCAGATATATAATAATCTTGAATTAATGTACTGTGAATATACTGAGCATATTGTTAGAATATACCCAGACTATATTAAGAATATTAAGTAATAGGCCAGGCGCAGTGGCTCACACCTGTAATCCCAGCACTCTCAGAGGCTGAGGTGGGCAGATTGCCTCAGCTCATGATTTCAAGACCAGTCAGAGCTAGGGCAAAACCCCACCTCTAAAAAAAAAAAAAAAAAATAGTCAGGCATTGTGGCTGGCACCTGTAATCCTGGCTACTTGTGTGGCTGAGGCAAGAGAATCACTTGAGCCCAAGAGTCTGAGATTGCTGTGAGCTATGATGCTACGGTACACTACAGGGGTAACAAAGTGAGACTGTCTCAAAAAAAAAAAAAAAAAAGGAATATCAGGTAATTTAGAATAGATCTTAAATATTTGTACATTCATAAAATTTGATTGGTAAGTGTTTTGAACCCCCAGTTGAAAATTAATGACTAGGAAGATGCTAGATTCAAAATAAGGAAGTGAAGTTGAGACCAAATGGGCAAAAACCTACCTAATGAGTATAACAAACACTATCCAGGTGATGGCCACACTTATAACCTGACTCAAGCATTATAAAGCAATCCATGTAACCAAAAGCATTTGTATTCCTATAATGTTTTGAAATAAATAAAGCGCTTTTAACAAACCCTGAAATTGACTAGGTACAGTGGCTCAAGCCTGTAATCCCAATACTTGGAGAGGCCAACACAAGAGGATCATTTGAGAACAGCCTAGGACAATATATTAATATCCCATATCTAAAGAAAAGTAGGAAAAAACAGGTGTGGTGATGGTGTGTGCCTATAGTCCCAGCTACATAGAGGCTGAGGCAGGAGGATCCCTTGAACCTAGGAGTTTGATGTTGCTGTGAGCTATAATGATGCCACTGCACTCTAGCCTTGGCAACAGTGCAAGATCTTGTCTCAAAAAGAAACAAAACTGAAGTTATGAAAACACCATACTGTAGTTGTCTAATATCTGGTGAAACAACATTGGAACTCTGAAAAATAGAAATATATCCTTGGACAGTGAGGGCATTGATGATTTCGTAGAAATTTCCCATATAGCATAAAATATCTGAAATGTTTATGTTAATAACATTTTTCCTATTTAGTTGGGGGGCATGGTGGCTTACAATCGTAATCCCAGCTACTAGGAAAGATGTCTTGGCAAAGGCAAGAATATTAGAATAACTGCAGATCTCTCTGCTGAAACTTTTCAAGCCAGAAAAGGGTGGGCAGCGACTTTTAATCTTCTAAAGCAAAATAACTTTCAGCCTAGGATCTTGTACCCAGCTAAACTGAGTTTCATCTACGAGAGAGAATTAAATACTTCCATGACATTCATATGTTGAAAAAATTTGCCATAAGTAAACCAGCTCTACAGGATATTCTCAGAGCTATCCTGCAGAGTGACCAACCCAATCCTATACCACAAAAGTAAACTCATTCAGAAACTTTTGATCAAACTCCAACTTCCACACTGG
>CAUYPK010105286.1:0-62572 GCA_963574355.1 Loris lydekkerianus
CTGAAACTGCCTCTACCTAGATACAGCCAATGTGGTACCATGCCACTGGCCCGACCCTGTCACTCACCTCTTCCCCCGCCTTCTTTCCCTGCCCCTTCTCCACAATAAAAAAATAAATAAATTATAAAAAAAAAAAAAAAATAAAAACAAAGAAACCACACACTAATACTCATTAAAAGAAGCAAGCAGGATGTCCAATACCCATGGAAAAGGTATCATGGAATTGTGGAGTTGAAAGGAGAGGTGATCAATCAGCCCAGCCAATTTACTTTGTAGATGAGGAACCTAAAGGCCCACAAGAGGCCTTTAACTTTATAAATTCACCATTGGAGTCTTTTTTTTTTTTTTTTGAGACTCTGTCTCATTCTGTTGCCAGGGTCAGAATGCAATGGCCTCAGCCTAGCTCACAGCAACCTCAAACTTGTGGGGGCAAGCAATTCTCTTGCCTCAGCCTCCCAAGTAGATGGAACCACAGACACTTACCACAATGCCTGGCTAGATTTTCTATTTTTAGTAGAGATGGGGTTTCACTCTTGCTCAGGCTGGTATTGAACTTCTGAGCTCAAGAGACCCGCCCACCTTGGCCACCTAGAGTGCTAGCATTATAGGTGTGAGCCACCACACCCCACCCACCACCGCAGTCTTACTCCAGAGCTCATAAATATGCTAATACTACTCCTACATTAAAATAAAATAAATAAACAATCATACTAGACAGCAAAATTGTGAATTTCTACAAAGTGTTGGCGTATTGAAAAATGATACATCCTTTTCAGAGAAGAGACTGTATTTTTTTCCTTTGGTATTCTCTTACATTGCTTAGGCATGCACATATTTCTCAACAGAGAGATAAATATATTTAAACTAAAAAGACATGACTTAAGGACCTTTAAAAGTACCTCCGCAGGGCCAACCTTACACTTCTCTTTATTACTTCTGTATGAATATACTACATTGAAAGGATCCTCAAAAGCATAATCTTTGGCCAAGTTCAATGAATTCAATTAATCAAATTGTATACTTGCAAATTAAGTCTAAATGGGAAAGAAAACAGATGCAAAGCTTTGTACGCTCCTTTAAAGCATGCTGATTTGTTTCCTTTTACCCTCTTTTTTTTTTTTTTTTCTTTTTGGAGACAGGGTCTTGCTGTGTTTCCTGGACTAGTACCAGAGTGCTGCGATCTGCGGGGTCATGCTAGCTCACTGCAGCCTCCACCTTCTGGGCTCAAGCAATAGTCCTGACTCAGCCTCTCCAGTAGTTGGGACTATATCACCACGCCTGGCTAAATTTTTTACTTTTTTGGAGATACGTCTCACTATTGCCCAATTTTTAAGATCAACATTCTCTCTCATATGGCTGGGCACAGTGGCTCACGCCTATAATCCTAGCACTCTGGGAGGCCAAAGGGGGTGGATTGCTTGAGCTCAGTATCAAGACTAGCCTGACCAATAGTGAGACCCCATGTCTACTAAAAATAGCCCCAGGTCTACTAAAAATAGAAGAATTAGCCAGGCATGGAGATGCAGGCTATAGTCCCAGCTATTCAGAAGGCTGTGGCAAGAGAATCTGTTGAGACCAAGAGTTAGAGGTTGCTGTGAGCTATGATGCCATGGCACTCTACCCAGGGCAACACAGTGAGAATCTGCCTCATAAAAAAAAAAAAAAATTAATTAATTAAAAAAATACTCTCTCTCATATGCTAAGAATTAGCAAATTACAGACTGTTTTAACGTATATGTGTCATTGAAAATGAAAATTTACACATGGCAGTTAAGACCAGTTACTATAGATGATGAATCATTGCCATTATTTTAACTGCGTAGATGAACAAACCAGAGAATACTTTTTACTGTAATGATCAACTGAACACCCAAAGACAGAAAATGTGAATCACAAAGTTATCTTTTACAGAAGCAATAGCACCACCTGCTGATAAGTAAAAGCAACAATGTCAGTTAATTAAAAGAGGCCAAAGGTACCAAGTATATTCAGATCTTTTCCCTTGATTTCTGTTTAATAGAGTATACTTCATTAATATATTCCTCATATTTATTTTTAATTATGTTAATTTGATCATTTGTGCCTTACTATCTGGAATCATGCATTTCTTAAAAATAAAAAGTAAAAATAAAATTTACTATGGCATCTAGGAAAAAAATATGGTACTATTTAATTTTTATTTAAATTAAAATTAAATAAATTTTATTTAAATTAAATTAAATTAATTTTTATTAAAATTAAGCAATTCACTTGTACCATAATTTATTTCTCTAAACACTCAGTAATGTACACTTACGGTGATATTCCCTAGTCAACTCACCTAAAATAATGCCATCTTTTATGGTGCTCATTACCATTTAACATACATTAATTTTATTTATTTATAGTCTTTTATCTGCTGGAATAAAAACTTTCAAGAGCAGAGAAATTATCGATGTTTCTTTAATAACTATGCCAAGTGGGTAGTACATTATAAGACTCAATAAATATTTGTGAAGGAATTAATAAATATGAAAATAAATGAGCAAATGACTCGGCACCTGTAGCTCAGCAGCAAAGGTGCTGGCCACGTATACCCAGGTGGCAGGTTCAAGCCCGGCCTGGGCCTGCCAGACAACAAATAACAACTATAACAAAGGAATAGCAGGACAACAAATAACAACTATAACAAAGGAATAGTGGCAGGTGCCTATGGTCCCAGCTTCTTGGGAGGCTGGGGCAGGAGAGTTGCTTAAGCCCAGGAGTTTGAGGTTGCTGTGAGCTGTGACAACACAGTAATCTACCAAAGGCAACATAGTGAAACTCTGTCTCAAAAAAATAAATAAGTGAGCAAATGAATATGCAATGTATTTTTACACTTTCTTGAAGGTATAATAGCTATATTAGGAGCTTCAAGGCTCTTTATAGTTTGCCAAATTTTTATCCTTGAGAAAGGCTGTACCAATTAATTCTTCCTCAATGCTCTACAAAAAGGCCAATTATTCCTCTTTTTTTTTTTTTTTTTGGAGACAGAGTCTTACTCTGTCACCCTGGGTGGAATGCCGTGGCATCATAGCTCACATCAACCTTAAACTCTTGAGCTCAAGCAATCCTCTTGCCTCAGCCTCCCGAGTAGCTGGGGCTACAGGCACCCACCACAATGCCCAGCTATTTTTAGAGACGGGATCTTGTTCTGCTCAGGCTAGTCTAGAACTCCTGAGCTCAAGCAATCCACCCTCTTTGGCCTCCCAGAAATTTTCCATTTTATGATAAATGAGAAATAGCATTTAATTGTGATTTTCATTTGCATGAAACTCATTATAAAGAGACTATACACATATTGGTTGGGAATCCAGGAGTGTTTACACTCCTTTTTAAATTTTTTATCTCTCTATTGGTATTTTCTGTTTGTTCAGACCTTATTCCTCTGTTTTCCTTTTGTTCTCTAAGCAAATTCAAGATCTTTGATTTTTAAATGTTTGTCTAAAAAGTCCCATGCTGGGCTTCCTCAGAGATAGTTACTGTTAATCTATTTTTTTCTGTGAATGGACAATACTTTCCTTCTTCTTGCCTTTTAGTTTTTTGTTGAAAATTGGATGTTTTGAATATGATAATGTGGTAATTCTGGAAATCAGATTTTCTCTCACTTAGGAGTTGTGTTGTTTCTTGCAGAGGGCTGCAGTCACCTGTTTCTTTAGTGACTGTTCTGAATTATTTTTTTGTGTGTCCACGCCATTATCACAGTGGTCTGCCAGTGACCTGATAGAGCCAACAAGAAAGAAAAATATACTCTCCCACTCTTTGTCAAGTGACTCTGACCTGGGCACTTTTTTAACATGTAGCCAGAACACCTACAATTCTGCTTTCCTTCACTTCTTGCTTGTGCAGAGCCCAAAGATCTGCCAGCGATTTAAGCACAACATCCTCTTAGGTCTTTTTGGAGCTTGTGTCTGGCTCTGGGCATGAATGCTGCCCTGTGGATTCCCTTATTCTCCCACGTATCTTCCTTTTTAGGCTCTTCCTTCCCAGGCTTTTCAGTATGTCTGATGATTGCACCATCCCACTGCTCCTTGCCTCAGGAGGCTATGAGGGTACTTCCAAATGTTTGTGGGAAAATGGAACTGAAAGATAAGGATAAAAACTTCCTTTCTCAACATAAGCTCCATTAAGTTGAAGACACTTTTGTAAGCAATGATACCAGCTATTTAGTCCATCCTTAAAGAAGTAAGTGCTCTGGGAATTTAACCATATTAATGTAGTCTTTTTGACATTATTAACGGAAGAAAAACAGTGTCCTTTAAAGATGTTTTAAGATTAGGAAACAAAAAGAAATCAGCAGGAGCCACAATGAATTGTAAGGTGGATGCCTATTATTTCCCATTGAAATTCTTGAAAAAGTGCCCTTGTTGTTGGAGAGGAATGAGCAGGACATCGTCATGGTGGAGGAAGACTCTCCGGTGACGGTTTCCTGGGTGTTTTCTGGTAAAGCCCTGGCTAACTTTCTTAGAGCACTCTCATAAGAAATAGATGTTCTCATTCTTTTGCCCTCCTAAAAGTCAACAAACAAAGTGCCTTCAGCATCCCCCTGGCCTCTGCTTTTGACCACTTGCACTTTGCCCGGATCACAGCCACCGCGTGGTACCCGTTGCTTTGCTTGTGCTTCGTCATCAGGATCATACAGGTAAAGCCATGTTTCATCTCCTGTTACAGTTCTTTAAAGAATGCTTCAGACTCTTGATCCCACTTGTCTGATAGCTGTGTTCTTGTCTGCAGCTGATCCTGCCATAATAGTTTTGGTATCAGTCAAGTGGAAAGTTCGCTAAACTTTAATTTTTCAGTCAGAATTGGGAAAGCTGAATCAGTAGAAGTGCCTACAGTGTTGGCTATTGTTTCCATTGATAAATCTTTGGTCCTCTTCAATTCGGGCATGAACAAGATTAATTTCTTCCTCACAAATTAATGTGAATGGCCTGTTGCTGCAGACTTCATCTTCAACATTATCTTGCATCTTCCTAAAATGAATTATCTATTTGTAAATTACTGGTATCTTTGCAGCATTATTCCTATAAGCTTTTTGTAAAGCATCAATGATTTCATGGATTTTGGGTAGATCTGGGTAGATTATTCCACCTAAGCTTCACCATAAATTGGATATTTGCTCTTACTTCAATTTTAGCAGAATTAATGTTGCTCTGATAGGGGCTTTTTTGAAACTGATGTCTTTATCTTTCTCAGTGCCTCAAACTAGATCCTGTTCAGACAAAACAAGTTAGGATAAGTTTGTTTTGGTGCAAGAAATTTTTGAAACTGATGCATAGTTTTTTCATAATACTCAATTTTCATGAACTTTTTGAAGACATTTCATATGACTTTATATGCTTTCAGTTGCCCCGGCCCGCGGGGCTAGTTCAGCAGGGACCTGGGATATGGAGCTGAGGGAGTGAAAGAAGGGAACAAGAGACACGAAGAATGAGGAGCAAGACAGGATTCTGATCAAACTCCCCAAAAACTTTATTTTTTGACAGCTATATAAACACAAGCAGAGGGGGGAGGTGTGCTCAGAGGTATGAGAGGGTGGGGAACTCCAGGAGCAGGTGTGGTAATCCAACGGTCAGGATGTTCATTTCACCTAGGGCAGTAACCTTCCAAGCACTTGACTTAAGCGATAAGTGTCCAAGGTGAGCTTACTCTTAAGTATTGGCTCCTGGCATTCAATAGATGTCATTTAGGAAGCCATTCCAGCTCTGAGAGATTTCCAAAGGGTAAGATTTGGAACCAAGATTTCCAACCACAATAACACTCTATGCCAGTCCCTCGGGGAAGCATAACTGTGCACTATGGTCAAAAAGTCAAAAAGTACACTTTTTGAGAAGTACAATTTTTTGAGAGCACTGTCCATATCGCTCCCCTTGGCACCAGCAAACCACACTAGAATTCAGACTGTCATAACTATAGTTACTGCCAAGCTAGGGATGGGGGATGACAGGCAGGTAAGAAAAAAATGTGCCAATGCTTTCTTATCAAAATTTAGTAGCACCTTTAAGTACTCCCCCTGTTGTGAGCAGTTTTTTCCCTAGCTCTGAAAAAGTTGATTTTGACATTTTTTGCAAGGTTAATGGTTGCATCAGTGCAGACTAATTCTTGGAGCTTCCCGCTCCACCACTGTCCGTGACATCACTCTTCCTTTGCTTATTTTTATTGCATGTGTACACCTGGTATGAAGTCATTAATAAAGGGTCACACTACACAAAATCATATAAAGAAGAAGGAAAAGATGAGATGACTGATGCAAATATACAAACCAGCTACAATGGGTACACCTTTAGCCAATTTTACTTAGGCAAGATCATATAAGATACTCTAAGATCATATAATATGCTCCCCTATAACCTGGTCTTTTTACTAAATAACTTATTATGGGTATCTTCCAGGTTATTAAAAAGAATCCTTCTTCCTCATTTTTAATGAGTTAAAGGTATTGCATTTTAAGTATACAGAATAATAACCCAATCCATCTTCTACTTGTGGACATTTGCTTCAATTTTCACTATTAAAATAACACTGTGATAAAAACTGTTATAGACACATCTTTAAGTACCATACAATAATCTCTTCAGAGCAGGGGTGTCAACCGGTGGCCAATGGGCCACATGATGATTTTGTGAGGACATTTTTTGCTTATCTCTGGTGTTAGACGTCAAGAAAAGTATGTGCAGACTGAATCTCCACCTCAAACTAGGATCTCTGTTTCAACCAAGATGATACAAAAAGAAGGTAAAAGGACTGCATAGGAAAAGAGCCATTAATGACTTCTCAGGGACACCTAAATGGTGCTTTAACTTTATGAAGAGAGAAGGCCTAAGCATGAGGACAGGAACAAAACTTGCCCCCAAACTCTCAGCAGCCTGTAAGAGTCAAGGTTTGGAATTGGATTCTGATGTCATCAATCTTTCAAAGATTTACAATTTTGAGCTGTTCCAAATCATGAATGTGGATGAGGTCCCACTCACATTTGATGCACACACCAACAGAACTATGGGTATCAAAGGAGCAAAGACTGTGGCTGTGAAAACTAGTGGACATGAGAAAATACTTTCACTGTTCTGGCCCATTGTGCAGATGGGACAAAGCTACCACCTATGACCCCTTTTAAAAGAAAAAAAGCTTTTCAAAAGAAAAGATTTCAAGTGGAGTTATTGTCCACTTGCATGAAAAAGAATGGATGAATGAGGAAGCCGTGAAAATCTGGTTTAACAAAGTCTGGTAATACAGGCCTGGAGGATTACTTTAAAAACCAGGTTTCCTTGTTTTTGGTCCCTCTACAGCCCAGGTTACACAAAGTGCATAAGCAATTACAGCAGATTTAAAAGCCCAACTTGTTGTGATACCTGGTGGGCTAACCTGCCAACTGCAACTCTTGATGTATTATATGTAAACAAGCCCTTCAAGGCCCTGAGGAAGAGTGAATGTCATGGATGGAGTCAGCTGGTAATGATTTAACATGCACAGGCAGAATCAGGAAAAGATCCATTGCCCAGGTTTGTGATTGGATCCAAATATCATGGGATGGTGTCAAGAAGAAAGTGAGGCCAGGCATGGTGGATCACGCCTGTAATCTTAGCACTCTGGGAGACCAAGGCGGGTAGATTGCTGAAGCTCATGAGCTCGAGACCAGCCTGAGCAAAAGCAAGAGCCTATCTCTACTAAAACAAACAAACAAACAAATAAACAAAAAAAATAGAGAAACTGAGGTAAGAGGACCACTTGAGCTCGTGAGTTGAAGATTGCTGTGAGTTATGATGCCAAGGGACTCTATCCAGGGAAACAGCTTGAGAATCTGTCTCAAAAAGAAAAAAAAAAAGAAGAAGAAAGAAGTGGTTGTGAAAATTGTTTACAAATTGCACATCAGTAATGCTACAGATGAAACTGAGGACAATGAAATTCACTGGCATGAGGAAAGAGACTTCAGAAGACACTGGTAATGTAGAAATCAAAGAAGATGATACTTCTGATATGGACAGTGATAGAGAGCTCTTGGCCTTCTACAATGTGTAAATATCATAAATTTTTTACCAGTAAATAAAATTTCTTATACTTTATATCTCTTCTAATGTTTTGGAATTACTTGTTACATAAAATTTCTTATATCATGTTAAAAACTAAATGTGAAAATTCCTTTATAATATAAAAAAATAAGTACCTAAATATAAACAAGTAAAAATTTGAATTAAAAAATTAAAACAGCCAAATATGTGGGTGTACATTACACATGGCAAAAACAGTAATGCCAAAAAATTCTCCAGTTTTGGCTTGGCACCTGTAGGTCAGTGGTTAGGGCACCAGCCACATGCACCAGGGCTGGTGGGTTTGAAACCAGCCATGGCCTGCTAAGCAACAATAACAACAACAACAACAAAAAATAGCTGAGCATTGTGGCAGGCACCTGTAGTCCAAGCTACTTGGGAGGCTGAGGCAAGAAAATTGTGGAAGCCCGAGAGTTTGAGGTTGCTGTGAGCTCTGACACCACAGCACTCTACTGAGGGTGACATAGTGAGATTCTGTCTCTTAAAAAAAAAAAAAAGATTCTCCAGTTTTGTGAAATTATAAATTTACATTTTCAAGCGGTATACAGAACTCCTAACAAGGCAAAAATAAAGAAAATTATATACTGCCAAACTCCTGGAAACTGAAGACAAAGTTTGCAAACCAGCCAGAGATAAATGCCACTTTATATGCAGAACAATGAATGATGCAAATAATCACTGACTTCTCATAAAAAAACATAAAAACCAAAGGACAGTGGGGCAGCATCTTTAAAGTGCTGAAGAAAACACAGAAGAAAACACCAGAACAACCTGCCAACCCCAAATTCAGAGGCAGTCCCCCTCCCATGACCCACATGGTACTGCAGAGATAGTAAAGTGGAGTTCCCTCAAACCATTTCAGCCCTGCAATAATGAAGCAGTGGCCTTCCCCAATGAGTCCTGTCTACTATCTCCAGTCTGCAGTAATAACAGCAAAGAGGCAGTACACAACCCCCTCTCAACAAGAGAGTTTGGGGAGGATTTGGGAGAGGAGGGAGTTGGGGAAAGGGATTCTTTACACCAGTGTTTGAAAGCCTTGTAACCCTGCTATGCATGAAATGAATCAGAATCAACACACTGCAACTAAGAATGAACTACAGACTGCAGTGTGGAATACCACCACCTAGGTTTAAAATTAGCCCCTGTGTTGAAAACAAGCAGGGCAGATCAGAGTAGCACAACAACAGCTTTGAGAGCCAAATTGATATTTGAACCCCAATCCTTAAGAGTGAGCCAGGACATGAGCTCTGAACCAATATAGGTAAATGCCTGCTCAAATAGAAGATGTAAATAGGAAGCAGCATTTCCTAACACTTCAGTGAAGTCCTATTTGATTCTCTCTCTCCATATATATATGTATGTATAAAAATAAGATTTCAATTTTATGATGTAAGTTAATGGGAAAATTAGATTTGCTATATAACAATGGAGTTGGAGTAATGTAACTATAGGAAAGCAAGAATTTCTGCTTTTTTAAATATTCTTGTCATCAATCTAATTACATACTTGCATTGAAACCAAAACCTGATCTATTATTAACAGCCTCCAAGTAGTCATTTTTTTCCTCCCTACTAAAAATATTTCTTTAAAAAAGAACATTAGAAGAGGCTGGGTGCAGTGGCTCATGTAATTCTAGCACTTTGGGAGGCTGAGGCAGGATGATCATGTGAAGCCAGGAGTTCAATACCAGCCTGGACAACATGGTGGAGACCCTTCTCTACAAAAAAAAAAAAAAATTTTAAATTATTTGGCAGGGTGGTACACACCTATAGTCCTAGCTACTTAGAATGGTAAGACAGGAGCATCATTTGATGCCAGAAATTCAAGATTACAATGAGTTATGATCAGACTAATGTACTTCAGTATGGATGACAGTGTGAGATTCCATCTCTAAAATTAAAAAACAACAACAAAAAATATTAATACTAAGAGAAAATGCTCACAAAAATCACATTTTTCTAGGCTTAATACTTTCCTGGGTAACCTGAAGTTTATACCAATATCATTCTTTGGAGCTTATATTATAAATTAGTATCCAATTTCTGTCAAGGAAGCCTAGATAAGAATTTTTAATAAAGTGTAGATTAAGAATCATGGCACTCAACTAATAATTTGTGAAGAGCTCTCAAACACTAAATGGAAATTTGATAAATTCGTGAAAAATTCCTGAAAATTAGATTCTTACAATATTTAACACTGAAATTCTTCCACAAAATCTAGCTCTAGATAAATGATTACTACATTATTTATACATACATTAATTATTCCATTTTAAGTTACAGAGTATGAAAGAAACAAACAAAAAAACCAAGGGCCTATGTTTAAGGGTAACATTTCCAGATTCAAGAGAACAGGTACTTTTTTTTAAAAAGGCTTAGCAAGTTTGTTGTTTTTTCTTTTTCCAAGACATTAAATACACCAGCCTGACACCAGCTGACTTAAATTTTTGGCTCTAAATTGACACCACTTACGGTACTTTGCTGCAGCTCACTGTGAATTGACGCCAGTAGTTACTATTCCTACATACTTGGGAAGTAAAGAAGGTGAAGCGTCTCAATAAGCATTGTCCTTCTTATCCGTCCTCACACTAACCTGCCCTGACCCTCCACATACATTAGTTCTCATTACTAGGAGCAGCCTGTACCTCTGTAAAATTTATCACAACTGTAATTAAGTAAGTGTGTAATTAATCATTTAATGTTTGTCTTAACAAGAAAGTAAACTCCACGAGGGCAATGTCTGCTTGGCATTTTTTAAAAGACATGCATAAGGTACTTGCACAATTTGTTTTTGACTCATAAAGCTTAGTTGAAAAGCTTAGAAAATGCAGATATGCCAAAAAGAACCATCACTTATCTCCCTAAATTCCAGAGGTAAACATTGTTAAAATTTGTTATATTCTGCTAGATTATTTTTCTATTTATATATACAGACCTATACAAATAAGACCATCCTATGCATAAAATGTGTAACTATTTTTTTCTTCTTAATATATGTGTTAAAAATATTGTCATGGCATTATAAAAATATATTATCAATTTTAATAACTACCTAATTCATTATAATAATTATGTTCCTTATTAAGTGAAATAATGGCTTGCTGTTGGTTATTTATATTGCTTTTCATTTGCTAAATTATAAAAATGCTTCATTGCTTTCGGCCTTTTAGCTAAGATCAAGTGTAAAAATGCTTCACTGAGCATTCTTAATCCTATTATACCCTTAGGATAAATTCTTGGTGCTAGAATTGCTGGGTTATGATACAAGTATACTTCTTAGTCTTTGAATATGCAATATGAAACTATCTTCCAGAAAAATACACACATACATGTATTTGGCGACCACCCTTCCTGCCAAATGTGTGGTCATCTCAGCTATGGTCCCTGGAGGGAAGGGCTCCCAGGAGAGAGGGAAGGGGCAGCCTTCACAGGAGGTGTGTGATCTGTGTGTTTACCAGGGGAGCGTTAGTCCTCTCCAGATATGTCTCTCTTGGCCAAGGGCTGGCTACTATTTCAAGGAGTGTTTTCTTGAAAGTTTGGGCCCCAAATATAGGTGCATATTATACATGGAAGCACATTATACATGGCAAAATAAATACTTCCAGAAACACAAATAGTAGACATTGTGCCCATTCTTCAGATTTAAATCATTTGGTTCCATAAGTCTAGAAATGGTTTACAAGCATATTAAGAAGACAGGTCAGGCTAGGTGCCCATAGCACAGTGTTACGGCATCAGTCACATACATGAGAGTGGCAGGTCTGAACCCGCCTAGGCCAGCTAAACAGTGACAACTGCAACAAAAAATAACCAGGCGTTGTGGCAGGTGCCTGTGTTCCCAGCTACTAGGAGGCTGAGGCAAGAGAATCACTTAAGCCCAAGAGTTTGAGGTTGCTGTGAGCTGTGATGACACGGCACTCTACCCAGGGCATCATAGTGAGACTGTCTCAAAAAAAAAAAAAAAAAAAGAAGATAGATGAGTGGGATTTAATTAAACTGAAAAGATTCTGCACAGCTAAGGACACAACAATCAAAGCAAACAGACAAACTTCCAAATGGGAAAAGACATTTGCATGTTATAAATCTGACAAAAGCTTGATAACCAGAATCTACAGAGAACTCAAATTAATCAACCATAAAAGAGCAAACGATCCCATCTATCACTGGGCAAGAGACGTGAACAGGACCTTCTCTGAGGAAGATAGACAAATGGCTAACAAACATGAAAAAATGCTCAGTGTCCTTAATCATCAGAGAAATGCAAATCAAACCACCCTGAGATATCACCTAACCCCAGTGAGAACTGCCCACATCATAAAATCTCAAAGATGCAGATGTTGGCGTGGATGTGGAAAAAAGGAAACACTTTTACACTGTTGGTGGAACTGCAAACTAATACAGCTTCTTTGGAAGGAAGAACAGAGAATTCTCAAAGAACTCAAAATTGCAAGATTCCATTTGATCCTGAAATCCCATTACTAGGCATCTAGATGAAGAAAAGAAAATATTTTATTATAAGGATATTTGCACTAAACTGTTTATGGTGCTCAATTTACAATCACCAAGATGTAGAAACAATCTAAATGCCTATCAACCCAGGAAGGGATTAACAAACTGTGATCACACACACACACACACACACACACACACACACACACTCTCACACACACATATATATATATAAAATGGAATAATATTCTGCCATAAAAAAGATGGAGACTTTACATCTTTTGTATTAACCTGGATGGAGTTGAAACATATTCTTCTGAGTAAAGTATCACAAGAATGGAAAAGCAAGTATCCAATGTACTCAATACTAATAAGAAGCCAGCAGACAGGCTCACACAAGAGAAAAACTCAATTCAGTTCAGGCTGGGGGAAAGCGAAAAGGAGGTGGGAGAGGAGAGGAGGGAAGGGGATTGGTGTGCTCCCACTTAATGGTCACAATGTAAGGGTGAATGACACACCTCTTGGGTGTGGACACAACTACAACAGGGACTTTACCTAACAAATGCAAACATTGTAACCTAATTAATTACACATTGATCTGAAAAAAAAACAAAGAAGATAGATCCAAAAGATATAGTCAAATACATTCATTGAAAAATGTTTTTTAAAGATTGAGAACTATGTGTATTATACATTACCACATTTGTGTCAGCACATCTGTGATTGCTCACTACTATAACTTACCCCAGTTTTGTCACACAAGCGTAAAGTATGAAACGATCCAACAGCAAATAATTCTCCATCAGGAGCCCAGGCCACAGAGGTAATAGGATGCTCATGAGGCTGTGAATTATACAGTGGGCGGCCATAACTATCCCACACCTGCGAAAGCAATTTATTTTTATCTTTTATAATAGTTACCACATTATTACAAAACACTGTGTCTTCTAGTAAAGTATCAAATAAACATGTACCAGTCATCACCATATAATGTTATCAATTAAACATCTTTTTTTTAATTTATTTTTATTTTTATTTTTTTATTATAGATAAAAATATGCACCGTAGATGTGGCCCAACCCATCACCCTCCCTCCACCCAAACCTCCCCCCTCCCTTCCCCTATCTTTATGATTACACTGGGGGGGAACTATATTCCTTGAAATATAGATACCACACAAAGAACATATTTTATAACATTGTCATAATTTTCAGATTTTACTAAATCTTTCATTATACATAAAACCTACCTATTGTAAGTCCTTTAAAATTTAATAGTAAAGTTTTGAATGTTTACTTTTTGCTTAAATTTTTTTTACCCAGTAAGGGCTCTATCAACTTTCTCTAAAAGTATTTATTTCAATGAAATTTCCTCTAACTCTAGTTACTTAAAACCTTATTCTTCTCCACAAATTATAGTAGAATCTCCATAGTCAACCACCTCCCTACAGTGATCACCTCCTTAAATTTACCTCATTTTCATGGACTGGACATGCACCACATATATCTGTCAGTACAGAAGGCCTAATTCCTTATGTTTACCACCTCTGTATGTTGACCAGTTTGTTACAGTCCCTTGGGTGGTCAACTCATAGAGGTTCTACTAGATTTTGTTCTGAAACTGATCAATGTTTAGTAAACCAGTAGGGTTAATTTTTTTAATGATGATTCTTAATGATTTTTTAAAATCAAATGAATTGATTTAAATAGTAAAATCAGGGATGGTATTGATGTTGCTAATTATTAAATCAAATTCTATAAATCATTGAGATAGCCTTTACAAGTCCATACTGTAAAATACCACTTAAACTTATAAAATAATTTGCTAAATTATTAGAGTTAAAAGACATGACTAATGGAAAAGACTAAAAGAATATTCTCACATGATAAATATTTTTCACCTAAATTTGAGTCTTTCAACCAGGTGATAAACATAAAGATTGCATACCTTATATTTACAGTCTTCACCAGCAGATAAAATAAGATCATTGACTGAGTTCCAATCTACTTTTAAAATAATGCCATCATGAGCTTTCCACTGAGAGGAAAAAAATAGGATATTAATTATAATTATCAAAGCACTGAAGTTTTTACTATATTTTGTGTCTTTCTAATGATCTCATGGATTCCTATCCTCCTTTCATAGCCACTGTGCATTTCTTTGTTTCATTTCTAGTTTATGCTAATGGAATCACCTAGCACCATCACATCCACTGTATAGCTTATATTCTTATGAATTTCCTCAGTTGTCTGGACTCCAGATGGAAAATCACTTGCTGCTGAACTATTTCAAGCCTGACATTTGTGCGCTAGCACCAGAATGAATATGTTTGCTACTCCAGAAATGTCAGCTGAATTCAAATTGTTGTTTCCTTTGTACAGTTAATCCTATTAGTGATACTACCTTCATGCTTGTTTACTATGTCTCTTTTTCTTTTATTTTTTAAACTTCTATAGCACAAACATCATCTTTAGTACTCTCTTCATTCTCATCACATATTCCCCTTACCTTCATTCTCTCTAACTTCATGTGTCTGGTTTACAAGTAGAACATACTATGTTCTCACTACTCTGAGAACCTTCTGTTGCATTTACAAGATAACAAATAAAAAGATGCCTTCCTTGTCTTGCATAGGTACAGTCATCCTTTGGTATCCATGGGCGATTGGTTCCAGGACTCTCAATGGATACCAAAATCTCAAGTCCCAGACATAAAATGGCACAGACTTTGCATATAACGTATGCTCATCTTTCCATATACTTTAAATCATCTTTAGATTACTTATAATACCTAATACAGTGTAAATGTCATGTAAATAGTTGTATTGTTTGGAGAATGACAGAAAAGTCTATACATGTCCAGTACAGATACAAATTTCCTCACAAATATTTTTGAACCTCCTTTGGTAGAATCCACAGATGTAGAACCCATGGTAATGGAGGCCGAAACTATACATGGATTATGTACACATGGGTACATTTAAGTCACCCCAAAATTAGCAATCTAGAAAGTAAGCATGGATGCCTTGCTCTTACATGTAACTCACCTGCCCATTTAGCTATTACTCCACATGTAATTAGAAGCTACCATAGGCAGGATGATGTAACTAAAATGAATTAACTTTCTTTAAAGACTGTAAGATATATTTTAATGTCTGAGTCAATTAACTGCTCAGAGTGATAGATTTAAGGGCTTTCTCTATACACCCTTCCTAATCTATTATCCTTAATGTACACAGAATAAAATATTAAAGGACCAAATAAACTCTAAGAATAAGCAAAATCCATAGCTTGCTTTATTCAAATTACATAAGAATATACAAATTTTCAAAATGACATTACAAGGACAAGGATCCAATAATATGTACAAAAACACACAAAGACCAAAATTCTTAAGAGTTTCGTTTTAAAGCTACTAAGTAAATACCTGATTTAAATTTTTCTTATACCATAACTTGGGATATCAGCTTACATATTACATATAATACATTATTTCTCAATTTATTAGGCATTTTGTATAATTTCTTTGAACAATATACTCCTTGAAAATTAAAAAAAAGTTCTATTTCACTCTGAATAGTTCCCGATATATAGAAGATATGCACTGCATTTTACTGAATGAATAAATAAATAAAACCAAGTTCTAGGTGTTTAGAAGGTCTTAAAGGAAATGAGGCACACTTCTGAACTGTATTCTGCAAGCAAGAATTAAGCATTCCTTTTTGTGGATAATCCAAATTTGAATATGTGTTTATACCCAAAAAGAATTTCAGCTGTTCTAGTTTCCCAAAAGGAATAGATAATTTGCATCAAGTTACTAATTATACTTTAACTCCTCTTTCACTCAGCTGAATTTTGGCAATGAGTACATTTCCTTCTCTCCACTACCTCCTGGCCCAAAGGTTCTACTGAACCACTAAACCATATTGTAATTGACCAATGGTGATTTAAGCAGCTTTCTCAGTTTCATTTATATAAGCCTAATTACAATCTCAACAAATTTACATAAGTTTATACACTAAAGGTATAAACTGAAAGATTCAACTTGTCTCTTCCTGTAAGTGAAGAATTGAACCCAGGTGACTAATTCCAAAGTCTGTGTTCTCATTATGGAAAATAAATCATTATCAAAATGTACAGAAAATCATTCTGTCATTTAACACTGGAATGCTGGAATGAAATAGCAAAATCCTTGATATAGGATTCGTTTGTCCCACTGTGACCTGTGTTAACTGCCACCACTATTTTGCTCCTTTTGTGTGGCTCTCTGTTTGCCCCTTTCTTTCACACTTCTGAACATTTTTCCTGGTTCCTGTGATTAGCCCCACCTTCCCTCCCTACCTTTAAGATTCAGCTCCTAACTTAGCTCTTCTTCTTTTCTGAATAGCACCAAAGAAGATATGAGCTCAACATTTAACCTTCAGATAAATATTCTCTATATAACTAGTAAAGTTATATATACAAAATTTGTTCTAAGTATTATATAGACTCCTCCACTCTGAAAATACTAAAAGAATGCTAGGCTCTTCAAGAGAGCGCAAGTGTTTGAACAGATGATAATGATGATAATGATGATTTTTTTTTTAATCTAAGCAAGCTCTTAAAGTTTTATGACTTAATTCTGTTTTGTCTTAAATCTATATATTTGAGGCTAACTCTGCTAAATTTAAAGATGCCTACTTATGCCAAATCATGTGACAATCTAGTAACTCAAAACATCTTTATGACTTACTGGTATAATGTGAGTTGGAACAAGGGGAAAATGAAGCTTGTTGGAAACATAATAGATATTCCCTGTTCTGTAATAGAGGCTGATAAAACCAAACATTTAAAAGCCTCAGACTGTAAATAGACCATCCAGAGGGGAGTCCTATGCAAGTATCCTCCATCTTAGCAGTCATGAAGAACAAAACATTTATAAATGGAAAAGCACCTGTAAAACTTTAGCATTTGGTTGAAGAGGTTTAATGATCAGCTGCTTGCCTGCTGTGTAAAGAACCTTTTCTGAATCAGGACCCCAAGCTACTGAATACACTGGTGTTCCTGTAAAAAAGAAGAAGAAAAAAAAGACTCATAAATTTTAATTATTATGCTGTATAAAGGGAGGTTGTTAAGAGGACCAAAAAAGCAATTTGAGGTGTCATTTCATCACGTCTTTATACAATGGACCTTTTAAACTGGAGGATAGCCTAATATTGAAATCCAGACTGGGTTAATATCAACCTTTGAAAATCTACTGTGAGCAATTGATATACTATATTTTTAAATACAGTAGAACTCTGTAAGTTGACCGCCCAAGGAACTGTAACAAATTGGTCGACATGCCGAGGTGGTCAACATAAGGAATTAGTCCTTAGTACACACATGGTGCATGTCCAGTCTAGGAAACTTGGGTCAATTTAAGGAGGTGGTCAATGTAGGGAAGTGGTCAACTACAGAGGTTCTACTGTAATTTGAAAATATGGAGTATTTAGAAATTCCAGATTGTGTGCTATTGAAATATAAAATAAAATAAACATACTTCATTTTTTTAAGGATATAAAGAAATAACAGAAAAGTCATGGTTTATCCTTTCTCCTCATCAATAGCCATTGTGTGTATAAACTGACTCAATGCCTAAGGTAACTTAAATTTTCCATATAAAAATACACATAGTATACTCACCTTATAGTTTATTCCTGATGGTGTAACAGGTAACAGAACTTCCTCTCGCCTGCTGCTTAAGACTAATGGATAGAAAATAACCTCATTCCAAAGTGATCTCTTTCTCTCTTGCCTATGAATTTGTAAATTGCAAATTTAATATCAGACTAGGGAAATTTTTGCTATCTATCAGGTTTGGCATTAGCCTGAAAGTTTAGCTAAAAAGAGCTCAAAATATCTTATAACCAAGATAAACTGACTCTACTTCCAAGGGAAAAGTATTTATTTGAGTCACCTACCACACCATAAACTACACAATACTTGATACTGTTTTCAATTTCCAAGAGGAATTAAAAGGTATTTTTTAACTCAATTGCATTTAAGGTAGTATTTCTTAACTTCATTACTTTCTACAGTACCTAATATCTTCTGGAAGGCTATATTTTATGTAAGCCTTGTTTTAGAAAATGACCATCATGTCTATTGAAAGCATTGGTTATAGGGTAGTGAGTAATATGTAGTAGTAATAATCCAATTACCTGACTCAGCTACCTATTAATTAGGCAAGTGAATCAAAGTTATTCATTAATAACCCAGATTAATCAAAGAATAATCTATGAAATATTAACCCGTTTATATTTATAAAACCAAGGTTTAAAAATTGTCTAGGCCTCCTAAATTAGACTATTGCAATAACTAACTTTTTGTGAATGAATAAATAACTGGTCACTCTTTTAGGAATTTACATTGTCAGTAAAATACAAACTGAATTTGAGAATTTATGGGCAATCAATAAGATTTAATTGTTATTTAAATGAAAACCCCACCTAATGCTGTAATCAATAGGCAGTAAGAAAAATGCTTCTGTTCAAGTGGCACCCTACTTCTTTCATGCCATTTTCTGCCTAATTAGAACATAACTCAATTGCAAGTCCCAGTGGTTTATAGAGATTAAAAAGTCTAGTTTACATTCAGTGCAAAAAAACCCTGAATCATCCTTTTCCATAATTCACGAGACATTATACAGCATCTAACTATTCTGGTTAGCCAATGACATGTAGGACTATCCCATATTAAAGGAGCCCACAGAAATTATTACCAATAAGATGATCAACTCAGAAGCACTTTCGTTCTGTACTTGAAAAGTATGTCCTTGGGAATATTCTCTGGGAGTAGCCAGGAACTGATCTGGACTTCAAAAGTAAATCTCCAAATGAACAACTTTAATAAACTCCCTGATATATATGATAAAATTTCAAATATTTCAAATGTGATTCTTGGTAAGGACTGTAAAGGGGGAGCTGCTTATTAGGTAGAGTGGTAGAATAATAGTTGTTTCTTTATATCTATTATTATGGTTATAATTTTTGTGCAGAAAAGTAAATTGATATATCTGAATTTACAGACTATCAAATACTTATGAATACATTCAGAAAAACTATAAGTTCCTAGTGTATACTAAACTATGACATGCCTCTACCCCCAAGGAAATAATTCAGTAAATAACAACTCCCATTGAGTTATACAGGATGTGACTTTAGGCCGTTAGTTGCGGTAAAAGGCACAGTTGGGTTATAGAATGAGGAACTAGGGACGTTTTCCTCTTAACTTTTAACATTTAATTTGTGACCCTGTTAAGTCAGCTATGACACCATTTCCTTGCTTATAAATCTTTCTTCAGGAAAAAACCCCCCAATTTTTAAAGAAATAATAATGTCAAAGAAACAAGTATAGCATACTATAAAACAAAAAAAGCTTAAATAAGAAAAGTTAAATAATTCCTTTGTTATGACATGCAGTTTTTAACCACATTCCTGCAATCAAAATATAAACAATGGAAACAAACATGGAATTCTCTAGGGTAAATAAATAACTCAAAACAAGATCAATAGCTAAGTCTCATTAGTTCAACTCTCCCTAAGTACTAAAAATTTAAAATGGATATAACATCAAAAACTAAGAAATGTCTTCATTATACTCATTCCTTACATTTATAATAAAATATTCAAGTGTGAAAATACTATATATGTGAACATTTCTAAAAGGAGACAAACTATATAACTTCCAGTGTGGGTGGTTCTGATGTTCATTATTTAAGTGGATGAATTAGCTGCACAAAGAAAATGATCATTTCTATTATGAGGAAATCCATCCCATAAGCATCTGAAATACATCCATAATATTTTAAATATTTTTAATAATATATTTATTAAAACATAAATTATTCCCAGTGCTGCACTTCACTTTGCAAAGTCAGCATGTAAATAACAAATTCAGCCCTTAGACTGAATTAGTCTAAAACAAAGAGTTTAACAAAGTGTGTAACAAGTTGTTAATTTCATCATTAACAAAAATGGACCAAAAACCAAAATAGATTTATAATTAAATAATTTCTTGCTTTTTATATAGGTAATTTTATTTATACTCCATTTCAGTTAAGACACTCAAAAAAACCTTGTTTTTCTGACTTTGTACACTAAAATCATGTGACCTTTTTGACATTTTTAAGAAACCACATGCACCTGGGGTTGTGTTAAATGTCAGAACCTTATCTCTGTGTAAAACAAATTATCTAAATTCTTTCAACCTGTTGAAGGCATTTTAAACCACAGAAGAGGAGACAAAAATGTATTTCGATTGTTTTAAGGAAGTACATGGTCACACATACCATGTTTTCACATTCACACTATGAAAGTATCCCCTAAAAATGTTGTTTTTGTATGTTTTTAAGAATGCTTTGAAAACAAACTGCTTACTACTATAGTGAAACATTAGTGATGTCTGCCTTGATGCAATATAGGTCTATAGTGAGTGAATATAAGTAAAGCCTCGGGGTCTGACACTATACATGTCTATCCATTAGCAACCATTCGTAGAAATTACTCTGCAATGCAATAAGGAACCGTTTGCTTACTCTACCATTGAAGGTAGTAGGCCAGTTTTGTTTTGTTTTTTCCTTTTGGCCAACTCATTAAAAATTCAAAAACCAGGAACAATTTCCCTTTCATTCTATTTGTAGGAGACATGTACTAACAACAGGTAATCAAGTAGGATTTATTCCTAAAAAAAGCAACTCCATGCTTCATGGTTATATATATCACAGAGTCAGTACAAGAAAAAGTTTAAATACAGGCTTTTTTCTTTTTTTAGTTTCTAACCTTAGTAACTTCTCCCTTGGGGCTGGAGTGGGGGGATCTCAACTTCCCCCATCACTTCACCTTTTCCTTTATGTAAATGCAACTGCTACAGATACTTATGTCAGAAAGCAGGCTCATTAATGGTGACATTCCAATTTTTCCAAAAGAAACAGGAAGTCCATATTTGTAAGTAAAATGTCTTGATTGTTAATGTTGGGTTTACACCGTGCTAGTGGGCCAGATTCAGCCCATACACTCTCTCTTTATAACCTCTGATTTTACAGAAAACCCTTTATTCACATGTGGTTCAATCTGCCTTTCCAAATTGGGGAACTCTGAGTGCATTTTCCCCATAAGAGTAATAGAAGTAGCAATTTGGTTTCCAGTCCTATATATAGGTAAACAAAGGCACTAAACTAATAGTACCATTATCACCTAGCCTATAGGATAAATAATATTTATATTAAACAACTTGTTCCAAGTTTCCACTTAGTGGAGAGTTCAAAATAGTGAATCCAAGGGTAGTAAACAGAAAGAAAATGATTGGGAAGAACTTAAATAAAAGTGCACTAAAGAGGCTTAGGTAAAGGACCTTGAGAAAAATTTCAAATTTTCTGTGATAAAGGAGATAGGATTAAGATGGCTTACAAAAATTCAAATTTTCCATGATGAAAGAGATAGGATTAAAAGGCACACAGGTAGTAAGTGCCTCATCTGCAGAGAGAAACCAGAATAATAAACATATTGTCTAAAAGAGAATGCTAGGATTCACTGGGGAAGTGATGAGAAGCACCAAAAATGGGTAAGCAGAGGGTTCAACACAATGTACCATCTGGGGACTGGCTAACAGGAGGGAGAAGCTCATAGACGTAGGGAAAAAAAAGCTCTCCAGGTCCCATATTCTGAGGTGAGCTTTTATGATCTTAAGAGAATTCTCTGACCCACATGGGTCTTGGGCGTAACACAGAGAGGTCCCTGGAGATGGTAAACAGACATTGATCTATAAAAGGAATCCACACAGAATCCCACAGGCATTTGAGCAGCTTGAGCTGGGGCACCAGTCTGAGAACCTAGAACCTGGGCAACTGGGAACACATACAGCCACTGCATTGCTTGAGAAGGGATAGAGACACCCAGCCACTCCCACGCACACCTGCAAATGTCCCCATCACCCTCCTGTGGGCTGCTGTTGAGACTGAGATGTGAGCAGACAACATTTTCCAGTTTCTTGCCCACACTGCTTGCTGGGTAGGGCCCCGGCCTTTCCAGTAGCAGCCCAGGGCACCACTATGAGTTTAACATGGGGCTGGGTTCTACCCTCAGGCTGAGTCTGGGCTGGTACAGCTACAGCCCCTGACTGGCTGGGGAGGGACAGGCAAACCAGGCTTTCCAGCACACATCCAAGGAGTGCCAATCATCATGTAGCTGGCTGCTATGGGACCAAATCTCGAGTGAATTGCCTCCCCACGGCTTCCTGCCTGCTCAGCCTGACATTTTGGAACTTCAAAGCTGAGAAGGGATGAGGAAGCCAAACTCCCTCACACATATGTAGGACAATTCCCCCCACCCTGCTACAGGTTCCTATTAGACTCAGAACCACACAGAAGGCAATCCCCTGGTTTGTTGCCCATGCTGCTTCCCTGACTGCAATCTATCCTCTTGGACTACAATCTCATCGCCTATGCCATTTTAAAACTGGGCTCATACCATTTTGATGCTGGGTCACACCCCACCTCGTTAGAGGTGAAATGGCTATTACCACCACTCAGCAAAGAAGGGGCAGGAGAGACCAAGCTCTCCTAAGCACATTCAGGACAATACCCACCACCCTGTTACAGGCAGCAGAGGGACTGGGGATTAGCCTTCTCAACCCATTGCAGCTACCAGTAACACCAACACTAACCAATTGGGTCCCAGTTAGTACCACTACCACTGCTACTGCCACCTCCCCACATCACACCAACTGCTTAGGAGCCTAAAAAACCACCCATCTACCTGGCCTCCTGCTCTAACTACTAGCTTCTGAGCAACTACCTGCAGGTCAAAGAATTAGCCCCTAAAGACACACTAACACTGCTGACAGTATAATATGCGTTGGGCCCTAAAATCAGGAATACTGAGCTACTGCTTCCACTTCTAGATGGGGGGGGGAGAGAAAAGACTGGTTCAGCTGACACTGAAGTCCCCAGCAAAACTTCACCACTGACTCAACTAATAATTGTATCTCCTAAGCTACCAAGGAAATAGCAGATACCACTGACTTGTGTACTGCCTATGAAATCATACAAAGAACTCACTACTGCAGGTACCCAAAATCAAAGCCAAAGTGCCCTCCTCAACCAACAACATATAAACATCTGCAGGGAAAAAAATTCCCCTTCAAAAGCAAGTTCAAAAAATTAGAATGAGCAACTGCTATGTCAGACGCACAGATTAAGAACAGGACACAGGAAATATAATAAGGCCAGGATACATGACACTATCAGAGAATCACAGTTGTCCACCACTGGATCCCAATTAAAAAATAATAATAATAATAATGTCAGACAAAAAATTCCAAATATTCTTTTCAAGAAAGTTCAATGAGATGCAAGAGAAATCCAAAAACCAATACAAAGAAGTCAGAAAGTCAATTCAGGATGTGAATGAGAAATTTACCTAGGTATTAGATATCATAAACATACACCACCCTGAAATTCTGGAGCTGAAAAATTCACCAAAGAAAATACAAAACCCATAGAAAGCTTCAAAAATAGACTAGACCAAGAAGAAAAAATGAATCTCAGAACTTGAAGACAGATCTTTTGAAATAATCCAGTCAGGCATAAATAAGGAAAAAGGAATTAGAAAGAAACAGCAAAGTCTTCAAGAAGTCTGGGACTACATAAAGCAACCTAACTTACAAATTATTGGTATTTCCAAAGGGGAAGAGAGATCAGAAGGTTTAGAAAACATGTTTAAGGAAATCATCAATAAAAACTTACCAGGATAAGCAACAGAGTTAGACGTTCAGATACAGGTGGGCCAACAATCTCTAGGCAAATACATTGCAAAAAGAACTTCACCACAGCATATTATAATCAGAATGACGAAAGTTGAAGTGAAAGACAATTTTTAAAATTAGCAAGAGGAAATCATCTAGTCACCGATAAAGGAAACCCCATCAGACTAACAATAACCTCTTAACAGAAACCTTATAGTTTAGAAGAGAAAAGGATAGCATTTTAAAAGTGCTAAAAGAAAAAACTAGCCAGCCAACAATTTTTACACCTTTCCAGAATAAGCTTTGTAAATGAATAAGAAATAAAGTCTTTCCCAGTTAAGCAAATGGGTGAGAGAATTTGTCACCACTAGATTGGCTCTACAGGAAAGGCTCAATGATGTCTTACACATGGAAATGAAAAGTCAATATTCATCATCATGAAAACAAAAATATAAAACACAAAGGTCTAATAAAGCAATCAGTCAAAGGAAGAAGAAAAAAGGAATTAAACATGATATATGTTCAGCAAACCACAAAGACAGAGAGAAAAAGAAAATGTATAAAACAACTAGAAATTAACTAATAATATGACAATAATAGTCTCACATTTCAATATTAACTTGAAAGTAAATAAATTAAATGCTCCATTTAAAAAATATAGATTGGCAGAATGAATGGGGGAGGGGCCAAGATCTCATTATATGCTATTTGCAAAAAAACTTACCCATAAAAGCACATCGTATTACCTCATATCAAATTATACTTTAAGGCTACAGTAACCAAAACAACATGGTAGTAGCATAAAAGTAGACACATAAATCAACAGAACAGAATATAGAATACAGAAATAAAACTGGATAGCTACAATCAACTCATTTTCAACAAAGCAGACAAAAACACACACTGGGAAAAGGATAAATTATTCAAATAAATGTTGCTGGGGAAACTGGATACTCATAGGTAGAAGAATGAAACTAGAAGTCTATCTCTCACCATATACAAAAATTAACTCAACATGGAGTAAAGACTTAAATGTAAGACCGAAAACCATAAAACTTCTAGAAGAAAACCTAGGAAAAACTCTTCTGGACATTGGTCTAGGCAAAGAATTATGACTAAGATGCCAAAAAGAACTGTAATTAAAACAAAAATAGTCAAATAGGACTTAATTAAACTAAAAAACTTCTGCACAGCAAAAGAAATAATCAAAAGAGTAAGCAACCTACAGAATAAGAAAAAATATTTGCAAACTATGTGTTCAACAAAAGACTAATAAAAGGAATGCAAACAACTCAGCAAGAAAAAAGCAAACCCCATTAAAAAGTACGTAAATAACATCAACAGGAATTTTTCAAAAGAAAGTAAACAAATGGCCAATAAACAAGAAAAAATGCTCAACACTACTAATCATCAGCGAAGTATAAATTAAAACCACAATGAAATAGCATCTTGTTCCAATTAGAAAGGGCATTGTTAAAAAGTCAAAAAACAATAAATGTTGGATTGGAATGGTGAAATATGAACACTTACATGCTTACACTGCTGGTAGGAATGTAGTACAAACTCTATGGACATCAGTATGGGGATTTCTCAAAGTACTAAAATTAGATAGATGTACCATATGATCCTCAATCTCACTATCTACCCAGAGGGAAAGAAATCATTAGACCAAAAGGATATAATGTTGCATATCACAGCACAATTCACAATTGCAAAGATATGGAATCAACTTATGTGTCCATCAATTGAATGGATAAATGGATAAAGAAAACGAAGAATGTGCATATCATGGAGCATACTAGTCAGGAACAGGAAAGAATGAATAAAGGGCCAGGTGTAGGTGCTCACACCTTTAACCTTAGCCAAAGTGGGAGAGAGGAGTGCTTGCTTAAGGTCAGGAGTTAGACACCAGCCTGAGCAAGACTTCTATCTCTACCAAAAACAGAAAACTTAGCTGCATGTGGTGGCCGTTGCCTGTACTCCCACCTACTTGGGAGGCTAACAGGAAGAAAGAAGGATTGCTTGAGCCCAGGAGCTTAAGGAAGTTGTAGGAGTTATGATGTCATTGCACTCTAACCAGGGCAACAGGATAAGACCCTGTCTTAAAAAAAAGAAAAAAAAGAATGTCTTCTACATCAACTTAGATGTAACTAGAGTCCATTATTCTAAGTGAAGTAACTCAGGAACAGAAAAATAAGTGCCATATGACCTCACTCAGAAGTGGAAGCTAAACTATGGCTACATAAGGGCACACAGAGTGGTACAATGGACATTGGAGACTCAAAAGGGGGGAGGAGGAAAGGGCATGAAAAATTACCTGTGGGGTACAATGTACATGATGGGTATACCAAAAGCCCAGGTTTCACCACCATATAATATATACATGTAATAGAATTCAATTTGTACCTACTAAATTTATTAAAATAAAAAAAACAAAGGAAAGGAAAAGATTTTCTAGCTGTCTTCTATTGGGATAGGCTTTCAGAATTTCTCTGAGACCTATGTCATCTGTAGGCAACAAATTAATAGAAAAAAGAGAAAAGAAAGGAAAAAAGATGACTGGGTATGGTGACTCATCTCTGTAATCTCAGCACTTTGGGAGGCCAAGGCAGAATGATTACTTGAGGCCAGGAGTTAGAAAACATTCTGGACAACATAGCAAGGCCCTGTCTCTACAAAATGGCTAAAAAAAAAAAATTACCCAGATGTACAGGTGCATGCCTATAGTCCCAGATACTCTGAAGATTGAGGCAGGAGGATCCCCTGAACCCACAAATTTGAAGCTGCAATGAAATATGATTGTGCCATCACATTCCAGCCTAGGCAACAAAGCAAGACCCTATTTTTCTAAAAAATAAAAATAAAGGGACTGGGCACAGTGGTTCACGCCTGTAATCCTAGTGCTCTGGGAGGCTGAGGTGGGTAGATTGCTTGAAATCAGGAGTTTGAGACCAGCCTGAGCAAGAGCGAGACCCCGTCTCTACTAAACATAAAAAAAAAACTAGCCAGGCATGGTGGTGTGTACCTGTAGTCCCAGCTACCTGGAAGGCTGAAGCAAGAGGATCTCTTAAAGCCAGGAGTTTGAGGTTGCTATGAGCTACATGCACTCACTCTACCCAGGGGGACAGAGTGACTTATCAAAAATATAAGTAAATAAATAAATAAGAAAAAGAAAGTGAAAAAGGATACCCTCTGCACATCCTTTCAACAGTTGGAAAGAACTGCAGTCTCAGCATCACAACTTAAATTTCTTGTAGTTCTTCCAAGAGGCCAGCAGTCTCTGGAAGAATTCTGTCAATTGCTCATAAGTCATTCATCACTAAGTGAGAATGTCAAATAATTAGCCTTAGCAGAAAAATCTATAAAGACGAAAGTAAATTCCCACGTCTACCAGAAGAGTAAAGTAAAATGTATTTTCTAAAAATAGTATTTTATCAAAACCACTTTGAGATATCATCTAACTCCAGTAAGATGAGCCCACATCACACAATTCCAAAACTAAAGATGATGGCGTGGGTGCAGAGAGAAGGGAACACTTTCATACTGCTGGTGGGAATGCAAGCTAATAAGACCTTTTTGGAAAGAAGTTTGGAGAATACTCAAGGAACTAAAAGTAGACCTGCCTTTTGATCCTGCAGTTCCTCTACTAGGTATATACCCAGATGATCAAAAATTGTTTTACAACAAAGACATTTGCACCAGAATGTTTATTGCAGACCAATTCATAATTGCCAAGACATGCAGCCATAAAAAGACAGAGACATCACATCATTCATGTTTTGGAGCTGGAACATATTCTTCTTAGTAAAGTATCTCAATAATGGGGAAAAAAGTATCCAATGTACTCAATACTATTATGAAATCAATATATAATCACCTACACATTCATATGAATGATAAAACATAACTATAGTCCACAAAGTAGAAGGGAAGAGGAGAGAGAGGGGAGGGGAGGTGGGAGGAGGGAGGGTATTTGGGGGGACCTCACCTAATGTACATGATGCAATGGTACATTTCAAAACTATTAAGAAAAGAGTATAACTGTGATGGATGTGTTACTTAGTCCAATGTAAGCATTTCACATTGTATACCAAAGCAGTATACTAAACCCCATAAATGCATCAATGTAGACAGTCATGATTTTTAAAAATAAATAAATAAATAAAAATAAAGACATTTTAGTACTAACAATAAACTAACTTTTTCTTTAACTGAAATTCACCCATGAATACTTCAACTGCTTTTGTATAGATTTACCATCTATCAGGCACCAGGCATCACAGAAAGTAAGAAGAAAAAGCATAAATAAGAGATTTCAGGTTTTGAACTTGTCCAAAGTCATTATCATGGTGTCAGAGCTCACAGCAACCTCAAACTCTTGGGCTTAAGTGATTCTCCTGTCTCAGCCTCCCACTACAGGTGCCCACCACAATGCCCAGCTATTTTTTGTTGCAGTTGTCATTGTTGTTTTGCTGGCCAAACCCACCAGCCTCAGTGCATGTGGCCAGCACCGTAACCACTATGCTACAGGTGCCAAGCCTCAATTACTATATTCAATGTCAAGGCATTTTTATATTTCACAACTATCAAAAATAAAATTATCAATTATAAAACATACCTTGCTGAGCTAAAGTTGATCTAAGCATCCCAGTCTTGGACCAAATTTTTATCTGTCCATCTTCTCCAACTGTACAGGGAAAAAAATTAATTGGTATTTTTATCTATAGAAAATAAATTTAAACTTTAAATTTGCATATAAAATCAATAGTATCTGTATTAATGCATACTTAAAATTCTGATACAATTAACTCTACACGACTGAGTGCTTTAATAGAAATTACTTTCAAACAATCTTATTAAAGTAGCCTAATTTTCATGAACACAATTTTTATTTTTCCCTTCAATCTTAGAAGACTTGTGAATATATATGTATTAATCAAATAATGTCTCACTGTCACTGAAATCACTATCTGAGAATTCTAAGAAAGCTGTTTTCAGTGTGATAAGAAGTGCAGCCGTATTCCAATGAGTTGGGATTGAATGAGGTGAGGTAACAGACTCCTCTTTTGAACAGGTTGACTAAAAAGGGAAGAAAGAAAGGAAGTTGTGGGTAGAGAAAGTTGTTTGTTAAAGGAGAAATTTTTATTTCTTCTTAATTTTTAAGATAAGTGATGTATGAACACATATGCTGACAAAGAAACCACTGAAAAAGCAGAAGTTAAAGATCCAGGCAAAGTGAAGGGACAATGCACTGGGAAAAGTCCTAGAGAAGGCTCAAGGAATAGTTAAGACAGTTTTGTTTTGTTTTGTTTTGAAAGTATTAAGGGGGTACAAATGTTTCTGTTACATGGATAGCCTTTATGATGATGCTTAAGTCAAGACTGTCAGCGTGCCCATCATCCAGTAGTGTTCACTGCACCTGACGGATAAGTTTTTACCTCTCCTCCTCCTCCTCTCCCCCTTTTTGATTTCCAATGACTTTTACTTCTCTCTGTGCCTATGTGTGCCCATTGACTAGTTCCAAATTATTAGAGACTACATGTGGTGCTTGTTTCATTCCTGAGATACCTCATTTAGGATAATGGTCTCCAGTTCCATCCAAATCACTACAAAAGACAGTAATTGACTCCCTTTTATGGCTGAGTGGTAGTACTCCATGGTATATACATATATACCATAAAATGTTAATCTACTCATGAACTGATGGCACACAAATTGATTCCACAGTTTTGTAACTGTAACTGTGCTGGAATAAACATTTCAGTACAGGTGTCATTTTGATAAAATGACTTCTTTTCCTTTGGGTAGATACCCAGTAGTGGGATTTCTGAGTCCAATAACAAGGCTATATGTATTTCTTTTAGGAGTCATCACACTATTTTCCATAGCAATTTTACTAATTTGCAATCCTACCAACAGTGTATCAGTGTTTCTTTCTCTCTGCACTGCTTCTGCATCTCTCATTTTTTGACTTAATAACAGTGATTCTGACCGGTATAAGGTGTTATCTTAGTGTGGTTGTAATTTGCATTTCCCTAATCATTAGTGATGTTGAGTAATTTTTCACATTTGTTAGCCATTTGTCTTCTTTGGAAAAACTTTTGTTCGTGTCTTTTGGCCACTTTTTAATGGGAACCTTTGGGATATTTTTTCTTGCCAATTTATTTGAGTACTTTGCAGATTCTAGGTATTAGCCCTTTACTGGACACACAGTTTGTGAATATTTTCTTTCATTCAGTGGGTTATCTGTTTACTCTGTTGATCATTCCCCTTGATGTCAGAAGCTTTTTAATTTAATCAAATCCCATTTATTTATTTTTGTTAATGAAATTACCTTTGCAGTCTTAGTCATAAATTCTTTGCCTAGGCAAGGTCTAGAAGAGCTTTTCCTACATTTTCTTCTAGAATTTTTATGCTTTTATGTCTTCTATTTAAGTCTTTTTTCCTTCTTGTGTTGATTTTTATATACGAGGTCTGATAATTAGGTTCATGAACTTGCCACCACATGCTTACATTGGTAGCACTGTACAAACAACTTGGTAGAGTTTCATAACCTTGGTATACCAGTGCCTCAAGGTTTTGTTTGTGTTCAGTGATATCCTGTTGCATGGTGCTCATTATTGATAGTGTGTTTTTGTGTGGCATCATAAGAATGTTGGAGCTTGAATTAGAGCAACAAACATTCATAAATTTCTTGTTAAACTTGGCAAGAGTGAAAATCAAATCAGGGTTATATTAGTCCAAGTTTAGGAGGATAAGGCCATGAAGAAAATGAAAGTATACAAATAGATTAAACGTTTATCATAGGGGAGAGAAAGCATCACTGATGAAGACAGGTCAAGATAGCCAGTAACAAGCAGAATTAATGAAAACATTGCAAAAATTCATTGAATTGTGCATCAGATTATCAGCTGATGGCAAGAAGCAAAGCAGACCAAGTGAACAATAATAGAGAAATAAGAAAATCTTAACTGAAAATCTTGGCCAACAACTCATGGCTCTTGCACCACAACAATGTCTGTGTCTATGAGGGAGATTTTAGGCAATAAACAAATACCTGTATTAGAACACCCTTCCTACTCACCCTCTCTACTCACCTGATTTGGCCCTCACTGACTTTTTTCTTTGCCTGAAGGTAAAGGAATATTGAAAGAAAACATTTTGATGACCTGAATAGGATATCCAGGGTATTACAACAATAACTTTGATCGCCATTCTAGAAAAAGAGTTCCCCAACTGTTTTGAAGGGTGGATGTGGCACTGGTGTGCTGCATAGGGCAGTACTTCGAAGGTGACTATAGTGATATTCAGCAGTGAGGTACATAGCACTTTTTCTAAGAGGAGCTTGCAAACTTAAATTCTCATATGGCAAGAGACAGTGTCTTGTTTCATTTTTCTGCATATGGCTATCCAATTTTCCCAGCACCATTGATTGAATAGGTCTTCCTTTCCCCAGTTTATATTTTTGTCTGGTTAGTTGAAGATCAGTTAGTGGCAGGTAGATAGTTTTATATCTGGATACTGTTCTTTTCCATTATTCTATGTCTTTTCTTTCATACCAATACCATGTTGTTGTGGTTATTATAGCCTTGTGGTATACTTTGAAGTCTGGTAATATCACATCTCCAGATTTATTCTTTTTGCTTATGATTGCTTTGGCTATTAGGGTCTTTTGGTTGCCAATGAAACATAGAATTAGTTTATAGATTTGTGAAATATGACATTGATGTTTTGATGAAGAACGCACTAAATCTATAAATCACTTTGGGCAGTATGGACATTGTAATAATGTTGATTCTACTGATCCATGAATACAATATATTTTTCCATTTATTAGTGCCATATGCAATTTCTTCAGTATTTCATGGTTCTTGTAGAGATCTTTCACCTCCTTGGTGAGTAAATTCCTAAGTATTTTATTTTTCATCGTAGCTATTGTGAATGGTAGTGAGTCTATGGTTTGACTCTCAGCTTGACTGTGATTGGTATATAGAAATGTTACCAATTTGTGTACATTTATTTTGTAACCTCAGACATTGCTGAATTTATCAATTCTAGGAGTCTTTGGGATTTCCCAGATGCAAGATCATTTCATCAACAAAAGTCATAGTTTGACCTCCTCTTTCCTGACTTGGATACCCTATATAGCCTGATTGTTCTGGCTAACATTTCTAGTACTATGTTGAATAGAAGAGGTGACAGTGGGCACAGTATGGTGGTTTTAAGACAAATCCCCCAATTCTTCATTATTCTTCCCTTCAAGAGGGGCACTTAATTCCATTCTCCTTCAGTATGGGCTCTACTTAGTGACTTGCTTCTAACAAATAGAATGTAAAGGATGGAGTATGACTTCTGAGTGTACACCACAAAAAGTTATTGTGGCTTCTATATCACTTTGTTCACAGGGAAAAGATAACTCCCATGTTGTAAAAACACTTACACAGCCCTATGGAGATGTTCACATGACAAGGATTTAAAATCTTTTGCCAAAGCCAGAGAAGAACTAAGGTCTCTTACCAATAGCCATGTGAGTAAGCCATCTTAGCAGTAGATTCTCCAAACCCCAGTCAAGGCTTCATATGACTGCGGCCCCAACCAACAATTTTATTGTAATCTCATGAGAGACTCTAAGCTGGACAGAACTACCCACCTAAACTACTTCTGTCAGAGATTCTGTTTAGCATTTTAAGTCACTGACGGTTGCAGTAATTTGTTAGGCAGCAATAGAGGACTAACACAATAAGTGAAGATAAGACTCCTTGGAGGAGGGCGGGGATAATAAGAAAGAGATAGAAGGGGGATAAAATGAGAATATTTTCAATTTTACAATTTTAAAGAATTACAACCTTTATTTATCATACGTGTGATATGATTAATATGATATATATTTAAAGAATAACCAATTTTTATTTATCATATACCATTCCAAAAGTCTTCGATGACAGGACAATCTCTAAAAGTCATACCAGAAAAGAAACAGTAAGACATGCTGAGTTACAACATTTATATAGTGGTCTAGATAAATATTGTACCAATCATTTGCTATTAGACAGTAAAAGACAATATTGCTAAACAAAAATATTGTTTCACTGAAAATTTTTCTTTAAAAATTCATGTAAAATGTCATTTTTGCAAATAACTTACCTGTAACTAATGCTGTTCCTTCATAATTCCATCTTCCTGCAAGTACAGCTCCACAGTGAGCTTCTACACTTTTTTCCACTCTTCCTAACTTGGATATCAGATGAAATTTACCTAAAAGAAATTATATTTGAATGACCTACTTTCTTAAGTTAATTTATTGAATCAGCAAACATTTTGAGTACCTCCTATTAGACTAGTTATCATAGTAAGGTGGCACTGGAAGCATAAGAGCAAATAAAATAATTATTTTTAATTTCAAAGAACAAATACATTTACTGAAAAACAGACATTAAAAACAAAATTGTAAAATCTTGAAACAAGTGGTATAATAGACATAAGCAGTGGTATGATAGTTTGGAGGGACAACATCATATATATGATGATGGGGAGGCAGGGGGCAGTGTCAAGGTCATAAAGGTTATAAATAAAAGAAATCCTTTTATTTAGACAAAGTTTTACAGTCTTGACTTTTTTTACAGACTATAGAAAAGATGAAAAGGGTATACAGAAGAGGAATCAAAATAGTAAAATGAATAATCCCAGGTTTTTAAATACTTGCCTTACATGATTTTACACTGTGCTAAGCAACAGGTAGACTAAAAAGTAGGCCACTTAGATGCTGTCTTCAAAAAAGCACATATATAGGCAAAAGTAAAAATCTTATAACTTTACAATCCATAAGAAAATTATATAAGAGATGTCAAAGAGACAAATCAACTGTGCAAAGAATAAGCAATAGAAAAGGTCAGGCAAGGTGGCTCATGTCCGTAATCTTAGCACTCTGAGAGGCTGAGGTGGGAGGACTTGAAGTCAGGAATTAGTAGTCCTAGCTACTCAGAGCCTGAGATGGAGGATCACTTGAGCTCAGGAAGTTTGAGGCTGCAAACTGTACTCCAGCCTGGAAAACAAAATGAGACCATGTCTCTAAAGAACAAACAAATAAACAAATGCTCCACTGTACTCCAGCCTGGGAAACAGAATGAGACCATATCTCTAAAGAACAAACAAACAAATAAATAAATGAATAAAATTAAAAAAGTAAGTCTTCAACATTTAATTGTTAAAGAAACATCTCTAAAAAGGGGAATACAGTTTCATGAATATGTAAAAAGAGAAAACAACATTAAAGAGAAAATTATTGGTGAGACAAAATATTTGGCAAAAGTCTGTTCTATGTACTTGCCCCAAATCTCAGAGATTTTTTTCCATTGTTGTCATTAATACATTAGAGGAAGGGAGGCATACTAAAGGAACACTGGTGGAGCAATGAACAAATTCAAAAACTTTCTTTTCTGCCATCCTGAAGGAAGAAAAACCAAGAGGAGAAAGCAGGAGAAAATAAGGAAAAAGAGACTCTTGAGTAATGAAGTAAATCTTGAAGAAATTCTTTTTTTTTTTTTTTAAGAGACAGTCTCACTTTGTCACCCTCTGTAGAGTGCTGTAGAGTCGCAGCTCACAGCAACCTCCAACTCCTGGGCTTAGGAGATTCTTTTGCCTCAGCCTCCAGAGTAGCTAGGACTATAGGCGCCCGCCACAATTCTCGGCTATTTTTGTTGCAGTTTGGCCAGGCTGGGTTTGAACCCTCCACCCTCAGTATATGGGGCTGGTGCCCTACCCACTGAGCCATAGGCACCACCCTTGAAGGAATTTTTTTAATGTATTGGGTTAACATCATGCAAGATGAACAAGTTCTAGACATCTGCATGCAACAATATGCTTATAGTTAATACCACCATATTGTACATTTAAAAATTTAAGAGGGTAGATTTCATATTATGCAGTTGTGCCACAATTTAAAAGGTATTTGGCTAAATAAAGAACACAGCATTGATATATAAAATGGCCTCATTTGTTCATGTGGCAGGAGAGCTCTTGGCCACCTACCAGAAATTTTTTATTTCTGGATTCTGCTTTCTGTCTTACCCTTCTAGCTCTATTCTTTGCTCTATCATCCTTTTGTCCTATACTTTCAAAAGATCACAGATATTTTCCTATCCTAGCCGAGGAGAAAACACTCAACTACTCTACTTTGGTTCTCTGTCTCTTTACATCTGTTTGTGGCATGTTATGTTACCTTATTTTTTTGTTTATTTAGTAAACCTAAAAATAAAATTAAATGTTATAGTTTCCCAATACAACCTTTATGGAAAGAAGTATGGAGACTCTTCAAAGATCTAAAAGTAGACCTTCCATTTGATCCCCCAATTCCATTACTAGTTATCTACCCAGAAGAACAAAAATCATTTTACCACAAAGACATTTGCACCAGAATATTTACTGCAGCTCAATTCATAACTGGCACATTGTAAAAGCAACCCAAATGTCCATCAATCCATGAATGGATCAACAAATTGTGGTATATGTATACCATGGAATACTATTCAGCTATAAAAAAGATGGAGACTATTCAGAGTTCTCAAACTTTTTAAACAGGGGGCCAGTTCACTGTTCCTCAGACCGTTGGAGGGCCGGACTATACTTTAAAAAAAAAAACTATGAACAAATTCTTATGCACACTGCACATATCTTATTTTGAAGTAAAAAAACAAAACAGGAACAAATACAATCACACCACTGCATGTGGCCCGCAGGCCGTAGTTTGAGGACCCCTGCGAGTTTACATCTTTCATGTTTACCTGGATGGAGCTGAAACACATTGCTCTTAGTAAAGTATCACAAGAATGGAAAAACAAATATCCAACATACTTGATACGAATAAGAAACCAATATATGCTCACATGCTCATATGAACAATAAAACACAAATACAGTCTAATATGGGAGCAGGGGAGAGGGATGGGAGGTGGGGAGAGGGAGGGATGATTGACAGAAGGAGGGAGGGCATTTGGCAGGATCTCACCTATAGGGCACAATGGGTGTATTCCATGCCCTCTGGGTGAAGGGTTCTTTTACAACTGGAACTTTATCTTGGGAGTGAGAACAATGTAATCTAAAAATTCATACCCTTACATTAATTTGAAATAAGAAAAATTAAAAAGTTATAGTTTCTTAAGTCATAATATTGTTATTCTTGCAAATTTATCTTTTAAATTACATTTGTTTTACGTTAGATCTTTTATCTAAAGCCAAAGTAAAGTGGATACCCAAGAAATCATTCTTTACTTAGTTGAATAAATAAGCTTGAAAATTCAGGGAAACTAACAACAGAAATTATTGGGACTGAGTATGTTTATTGGCCAAATTCACCAGATAAAAGTCAATCTTCATATACTGTTGAGTTTAAAAGAAAAATGTAAAGAAACTACATAGTGTCCTATCTTCTGTGTAGTGAAAAAAGGTGAAATGAGGAAATACACATCTATCTATTGATTTTGCCAAAAGACACACAGGAAGGACAAACCAGAATCAAAGAGATTGGTTACCTACAGGCAGTCAATAGAAAAGGATCTATGGGACTGGGTACATGGGATTAGTGACATTTCTCCGAGTATATTTTTTTAATCATAATTTTGACTTTGTGGAAGCATCTATGTTAATATTTTACATATCTAGAAAATAATCAAATCAGGAAGATGGGAGAGGGGGAGATATTAAATAAAAAACAACACAAATAAGCGCACCTACCTATATTTCAAATGAACAACATAAACACACTGAAGCAGGGGGGCAATGCAAGTAGCTTTTGAACACAAGACTTTGACTCTATACCCTCATTCCAAAGATAAAAACAACATCAAACAAACATTAAAGTCTAATTAGATTAATTTTGCGATGGTATGGGTTACCAATTCTAAAACTACTGTGCATTATAGAATTTAACAAATAAGCAAATATACTGAGAATAATGGGAACCAAATTTCCTACAGTTTCTAAGCACAGAAAAAGGAAAGACTACAATCAATCCCATAGGGCTGAATTGAACAGGTAGTATCAGAATGAACTCATGGCTTTTAATACAAATAGAAAGACATAGAGACATAGCTGTAGATATATATTTTAATACCCATTTATATTAATAGTTCTTAGCTCTGTCTTCTGGAAGGGTCTTGAAACAAACACATTCTATTAGAATAAGCATGGCTAGCACAATTATTTTGTTTTTTAAATACCATTAACCAACAGAAAAAGAACAGGTCTCCTAGGAAAATGGCTGATTTGGGGTCTGGGACTGAGGAAAGTACAAGATAAGCCTAGAATATCTTTTCCCAACAAGGAAGTACTCAAAAAAAAAAATGACTGAAGATGCATACCAAAAAAACACCCCCACATTGTGTGTGTGTGTGTGTGTGTGTGTGTGTGTGTGTGTGTACATATACATTACTGATTTGCTTGACAGGGACCCACTGGCCAAATCTGGAACGATTTTAACATTAAAATTTTAAAATGATAGTAATAAAATATTCATGAAATAAAATACTATCTATGAGTCTAATCTGACCAAAAAAACAAATAAATAAATGGGCAATGGACAGGAAGCGCTTCTTGGAGTAGTCAACACAGAAGGAACTATAGATTTAGAAAAATCAGCATTTAGCAAACTATCTTAGTTATAAATGATTCAGCCAAGAATCATCAATAGAAACTAAGAGAATGGGAGGAAGTTTGATGAGGAAGAGGATGTTTTTATATAGCCTCAAAACATCCTCTCACAAATTATTTATTAAAAGGAAAAAGCAGTAAATTTACAGTGGATTGACTTAATGAGCACAACCTTATCAAGTAATTAAAATTAACATCACCAATAATGGGTGAAGTCAGCATCATGAATCTCCTAATCTGATGCCCTGAGTATTCCTGCTAAAATTGTGTAAATTGAATCTAATCCTGATGATATATCAAAGACAAACTGGGGAACATTCTGTAAAATAACAGGTCTGTGTTCTTTAAAACCATCAAGATCCTAAAAGTAAGATTGAGGAGTTGTTCCAGATTAAAGGAAGCTAAAGAGACAGCAAAAGCAATGTGTTATCCTATGCTATCAAAAACAAATTTCCATAAATGACAATATTATTAGGACAATGGTTAAAAATTAAATATAAACTGTAGATTGCATCAATGTTAAATTTCCTGATTTTGATCAATGTATTATGGTAATGTAACAGAAAATCCTTATTCTCAGGAAACGATCCGAAATATTTAAGGTTAAAGATAGATATCTGCAAAGAACTTTCAAACGTTTCAGAAAAAAATTGTGTTCATGTTCGTATAGAGAGAGAGAAAGGAAAGCCAACAGAAAAGCATAAAGGACAAAATACTGAACTAGTGAATTTAGATAAAGGACACACAGGAATTATTTGTACAATTCTTATAACTTTTCTGTAAATGTTAAATTATTTCAAAATAAAGAATTTTGTTTTAAAAGCAACCCTTCACTTTATCATGTAAGGTGAACTATTCTAGCTGTGATTTATTTATTTATTATTTATTTATTTATTTATTTATTTTTGAGACAGAGCCTCAAGCTGTCATCCCAAGCAGAGTGCCACACATCACAGCTCACAGCAACTCAAACTCTTAGGCTCAAGTGATTCTTTTACCTCAGCCTCCCAAGTAGCTGCAACCACAGGCACCTACTACAACACCCAGCTAATTTTTTGTTGCAGTTGTCATTGTCATTTTAGCTGGCCTGGGCCAGGTTCAAACCCACCAGCCTCGCTGTATGTCGCTGGCGCCCTACCCACTGAGCTATGGGTGCGGCACTCTAGCTGTGATTTAGAGCCAGTCTTCTAAGCACCAAGCACTGTACCAAGTGCCTTCATAGATATATCTAATATAATCAAGTTAAAAAGAAAATAAAACTATAAGTCTGTCTGTAAGTGAAATGCAATCTGATGTTACTGTTTGCCATAACATCCTTTCCCTCTTCATACAAGAGCCCTTCTCTCTGTCTCTTACCTTTCTGCATGTGAGTAGACAGGCTTGACATGCAGAGTGCCCCATTCGCTTGTTCAATGATGGGCACAGGACCTCAGCTCAATTAGGGTCCCTCTGCAACTTGACGGAAAGAGATATTGAGGAAGAAGCAGTCTTCCTGCCACATTTCTTATCTAGTCTGATAAACCTCAAGCTACTGGTCACCATCATGCTCACCATGTAGAGAGAGCCTACCCAAGAAACGGTAACAGAGGCCTACACAGCTAATGCTTGATCTAATCCAAGGGCTATGTGAATCAAAAAATTCCAATTGTGCATAAATTAGCCAAGTACGTTGCTTTTATTTTCAATCAATGGACCCCTAATTGATATATTAGGTAATGTATAATACAGAAGAAAACAGTTCAAGTATTTGTAAGAAAACAAAAATAAAAGCATTCCCTTAAAAAGTAGAAAAATCATCCTTTCTATTCACCAATACTAAAATTATGGTCAAAGTATATAAATCTTCAAGTCTATGACTAGAAATTAACGTGCACTAGAAAATAAAGAAAACATTTAATAGCTTACTAAATGGGTATGTATGTCTCTTATCTTTTTAGTGTGGTTATATCATTAAGTTAAATTTGAAGAAATTAAAAACTAAAACTTAGATAACATCTTGGCTTATAAGAGCACTGAAAAAGGCCAAAGCCCCAGCTTCAATCACAGTATATGTCAGTTTAATTCACTTCCTTCCATGACAACAGTTTTATAGCCTATGCACAAACCACGTAACTATACAGAAAAGAAATAAAATATGAGGTGAAAGTATACAGATCCATAGTTTTATAAAACAACTTAAAGCATAAATCATATTAATAAATCTTTTAAGTAAAGATAAGCATGTAACATTTACTAAAAACTTACCATCAGAACTTGTGAGAACAAAGCTTTCTGCTTGAGTCTGTTTCTTTATGCCTAAGCTCTTTGGAAACCAGTGAAGATCTATAGGGTAAATATCATCAGGAAGCTTTACTATTTGACTTGTTTCACTGGTTAACAAGTTCCACTTCACTATCTGGTGATCATCACTGCATGAATACAGCTCTTCGGCAGTAGTCCAGCCTACACAGCTTACTAATTCTTGATGTGTCATCGTATTAAGGAGACATAAAATGTGAAAATTTTAAATCTTTCTAAATTAAAAAAAATTTTGTTACTGAGCAAGGAAATAAAGTCTTAAATCTTAATGAATAAAATATCCACAGAGGCAGATTATAAAAAGTAAAATAAGGCCAAATGTTTTCAACTTTTCTTTTTCCCTTTTTTATTTCTGTTGCAGTTGTCATTGTTGTTTAGCTGGCCCAGGCGAAGTTCGAACCTGCCAGCCTTGGTGTATGTGACCGGCACCCTACCCACTGAGCTCTGGGTGCTGCCCTGTTTTCAACTTTTAAATGTATTTTTCATTCATGACTTTAATATTTCTTCCATATAACGAAAAATAAGCATCTATCAAAACAGTTGTAAGAATGGACAGCAAGAAAGAAATCCAAATACCAAAAGCAGGGAAAGAAGTTTTTTGACAATATGAAAATTCACAACTTGTGTTATAAAATATTCTATAAAGAGCTTGCATCTGCTTGGCACAGGGGTGATGCCTGACAAGGAGACGGAGTTCCTGCTGATTCAGATATTTGGATGAAAAAGCTACCCCATGCTTAAGCTGTGGCTCCCCCGCTTCAAGAACATCAACACCTTCCCCATTCCCCGAGACCTGCCCCAGGATCCTGTGGACCTGGCCCACTTGGGCCTATGTCACATGGAGCCTGACCTTAGCGCCAAGGTCACCATCTACCAGATGCCTGTGTCCAACGACCGGACAGGTACATTGGATCTCACCAAGCCCCACATTGTAGGAATCCAAAGTCCTGATCAGCAGACTGCCCTGGCCAGCCACAACCCAGCCCGACCTATCTGCATTGAGGGCCCCTTCTCCCTGTGGCTTCCCAACAAATGTGTCTATTACCACATCCTCAGAGCTGGCTTGCTACCTCCTGAGGAGAGGGAAGGGGAAGAGATCCCAGAGGAGTGGAACCTCTACTACCCAATGCAGCTGGACCTGGAGTATGCGAAGAGAAGATGGGATGACTATGAATTTGACATTGATGAAGTGGAGGAAGGCCCCGTCTTCGCCATGTGCATGGCAGGTGCCCAGGACCAGGCAACACTGGCCAAGTGGATCCTGCGCCTGCAGGAGACCAACCTAACCCTGGCCCAGATTCCTGTGGTCTTCTGCCTGGTGGGGTCCACCGGGGAGCTCCTGATGACCTCTGCAGGACTGGAGGAGCAATCCCCACCATCACCTGAGGGCCAAGAGGAAGAAGACACTGTGCAGCGACAGCAGCAGAGCCAGAGTTGAGACTGAGCAGGTGGCAGGGCATTAACTATGGCCCGAGGAGGGCATGGACTGGTGTGGAAGCCATGAGATGACCTTTAAGTGGACAGCAAATAAAAGTTGTCCTGCTTGGGGCTGCCTTTAAAAAAAAAAAAAAAAAAAAAAAAAAATATATATATATATATATATATGTGTGTGTGTGTGTGTGTGTGTGTGTGTATGTATGTATGTATATATTCTATAAAGAAAACACAAAAGAAATCTCATAGATCAAATATAAAAAGAGCTACATTAGAGACTAAAGAGGAATCATACTTTACCAGTTGGTTCTTGGCCTTTTGGCTAAGATCAAGTGTATACAGAAGGTGCCAAAGAATATATACACTTTTTTTTTTTACTTTTTCATTGTTGTTGTTGCAGTTTTTTATGTGTTTTTTTTTTTGTCCAGGGCCAGGTTTGAACCCACCACCTCCAGTATATGGGGCCAGCGCCCTACTCCTTGAGCCACAGGTGCTGCCCTGTATACACATTTTAAGAAAGGAAAAAACTGTATTAAAGTTGTAATACTCAATATATACCAATAACATACACTTTATTTATTTATTTATTTATTTTGCAGTTTTTGGCCAGAGCTGGGTTTGAACCTGCCATTTCCAGCATATGGGGCTGGCGCCCTACTCCTTTGAGCCAAGGGCGCTGCCCCTTTTTTTATTTTTTTGATAACATACATTTTTTACCTTGTATATTATGTATATGTATATTATAAAATTTATCTCTTATAATCGCAGAAATCAAACGTGACTGGAGTATTAAACTTTAAGTTATTTCCTTCCTTAAAATGTGTGTATATTTTTTGCATCCTCTGTACGTATGCCATTTAAGTTAAAAAAAAAGAAAAAGAAAAAGAAAAAGCCCCAAGTGTTAAAAGACACATCTAACAGTAAAAATCTCCTTCAATCACCTAACAGTTCACCTACAAAAAACCTATGGCTTAACTGCTGAAACTACAGCCTTACCAAACTTTTTTCATTTTACATTTCATTTATTTATTTATTTATTTTAATTGATAATACCACACTTTCTGGCATTAAGGTTAGGAAATAGGCTTGGCACACGTAGCTCAGGGGTTAGGGTGCCAGCCACATGCACTGAGGCTTGAGGGCTGGAACCCACCAGGGACTGCTGAACAATGACCACAATGACAACAACAATAGCCTGGTGCTGTGGCAGGCGCCTGTAGTCCCAGCTACCTGAGAGGCTAAGGCAAGAGAATCACTTAAAGCCCAAGAGTTTGAGGTTGCTGTGAGCTGTGATGCCACAGCACTCTACTGAGGGTGACATAGTAAGACTTTGTCCCCCCCCCAAAAAAAAAAAATTAGGAAACAATTCAATTATAATTTACTAAACCTATAAAATATATAGTGCTGGATAAGATATAATCCCTAAAATTCCTACTTTACCTAACACATATTTTTGGTCTCTGATTTATCTATAGGATTTCTATATAAGTTGGGATGCTCAAGTAGCCCTCCCTTCCTCCATGAGGACAGATTGTGTACCCCAGCAGAACTGAGTAGCTACAGAAAGCATTTCAGTTTTTTCTTTACACAAGATGTTATCTCTTGCTATACCTGGATTTCTATATTGTCAGATCATTCCTAGTTAGGTTGTTTGTTTACTTATTATTATATAATCCTTTTACTTCCTTCTTTTCTCATCAATACTTTTATTGGCTTATCTGATCAATTATTTAATTGCTTTTTCCAAGGAAAGAGAGAGACAATATGCCATAATTATGGCAGGATATTCCAAGATTTTTTAATACTTCAAAATATGACAGATTAAGCAAAAACCAAAAAGATAAAAAAGAGATTATAGAAAGCTCTTAAGATCTTGTCTACAAAAATAAGTAATAAAGTGGCAGCAGAATACTCAGAACTCAAAATACAACCTAAACAAAACGGCCACTAGACCATTACTGAAAAAACCTGTTCATATACAATTGGTGTCACCTAAACAATGTCAGTAAAACCTAGAGAGGAAGAAACACACACACACCCATGCACACTCACACAAACATGTCAGACACCTAGGATGTATCTTCAAATTAATAGGTCAACTAAAACTATGGGAAGAATGGGAGGACTGTCAGATCAAGAAAGTCTGAAAAGCTTTTTACCTCTTCAGCTTGAAAAGGTAAAAGCAGACAATAGATACGGTCAAGATTTATAAAATTTTGTATGGCATGTACTCCTGAGAGTATACTTTGAAAAGATAGTAAAAATGATTGAAGAAGAAATAAAAGGAATTACATCTTCACTGAGGAGTTAAATAAGCAGACAAGACAATACAAATGAAAACACATTTCAAAAAGTTTGGTCAAATGTTTAAATCAGTGCTTTTCTATTTCTGATAAAGGATTAGATTTTTCTTTATTTTGAATCCATCACAGATAGACCATTTGTATGGTAAAATAAAAATGAACTATGAGAAAAATTATCTTTGTAACAATGATCATTATAACAAGGTCGAATTACTAGAAAAATTTCTCAACCCTGACTTTTCAATTTCTTTAATTATTCCTTCATAAACCTACGATAAAGGCTGCAAATGATAGTGAGTAAACTAGTCTAAGTGACTAAGAATGATGACAGTGAGGCTAATCATATCTCCTAACTCACAGCTGGGGACTCCAGACCTTTATTAAAAGGATTTGTTCTGCTAAATGTGTATTCACTAAAAGAGGCTACACTCACGGAGCCAGAAGGCCACGTGTGGTCCCAAGGCCGCAAGTTCCCCACCCTGTGGGCAGGTTGTGCTATCAAACATTGCTCATTTTCTCTATTTTAACTACACTTTTACACTCATGAATAGACACAAAAAAGCTTCCCTGTAAAATCCTGATAGACTAAACTATTTTTTGAGTATTTAAGCACAACACGTAAGTAAAGTAAGAAAAATGTCAATTATTTGAAAATAAGATTTATAGGGCATAGTTTGCTTAAAACATCACTTGATTGTAAAAATAAAATGAGAAAAAATATATAGTCAGCATTAAAAACAAATATGAGCAAAATTACCCTATTTTGCCATGCAACATGCACTCCAGTGTGTGTGCATAATACGTACCCACATTTTTGGCCCAAACTTTCAGGAAAACGCCCTTCCAGAAAGTGGCCAGCTCTTGGCCAGAAGAGATACATCTGGGGAGGGCTAACACTCACTTGATAAATGTGCAGATTGACCGCACACCCTCTGCTGCTTTGTGAAGACTGTCCCCTGGCTCTCTCCCAGTTCCTACCTCCCTGACATGTCAGAGACCACTAAGAAGATGGCCACAAGCATGGTGGTAGGGGGTGCCTTTGAGGCTGTGGGTCTCTGGGGCCTGCCTGGCCCTCTAACCCTTGCCTTGCACCGCTCTGGTCTGCCTTAGCAGCACCACCACCCTCTCTCTCCCAGGATAGCAGCCCTCAGTGGTGGAAGCCACTCTGGCCCATTCCCACTGATCCCCAGACTGGAACCCCATGTGCCTGGTGGGCCGAGGCAGGAGGGTGAGGCAGCCCTGCTGGGCTCACAGCTCTCACCATACTATCCGTGTATGATGAGCAACCTTATCCTTCCCTCAGAAATTTGCACCAAAAAGTGTGTAATATACAGAGTAAAATATGGTACCCACAACATGTGATCTTCAATATTTCAAAAACAATTTAACTAAACTTCTATTAAATTACAAATTTAGCTAAACTTTCATTAAAAGAATGAAAAAATCCATTCACCAATTAGAATTCAAAATTTTTCAAAAAAAAACAAAAACTGTTAACAATACTATAATGGGATGATCACAGTTAAGGTTTATAAGTTTAACAGGATATGCTTTGGTTCTTTTAAAAGAGATATCTTCAATCTCATGTCTTCACTTCCAGCAAAATTTTAAAATGTCACTTGATTGTGTCCACTGTAAAAATAAAAGGAGAAAAAATATAAAGTCAGCATTAAAAACAAATATGAGCACAAGAAAAAGCAAACAAAACATCTAAATACCCCCAAGAAGCACCTTCAATCCTTATGCCATCAAATATCAGGAAAAAGAAAAAACTAGTGGATGTGCCAATCCTGCCTAAAGGTGATGGAGAGCACTGGATTGTCAGAGGGATCCTCTCTACTCTGAGGGAGACAGTCCTCTGAGCCCAGAACACCACTAAGTAAATCTGGTTAGGTCCTGAGATCAAATTAAAAGATTCCTCAAACTAGGAAGTCCTCAAATGGCAGATTAATTTTGGTCTTGTCTAGCAGATATAAATTGAATTTCCAAAGTATGACCAAAGACTAGGCAAAGACTAAACTTTTTAAAGTTTTAAAAGCTTTAATTCTAAAACTCATCTGGGAGTAACATAACATCACCAACCCAGTGGCCCAACCTGGGGTTTTCATTCTATAGCCAGGCAGATATACACTGCCCGACAGTCATGGTTACCACAGTGGCAATGTGAAAAATAAGCGAATTATTTAAGGAAGAGGTAATAATTTGCTTATAAAAATCAGTGTAATTGCAGAAAAAAGAAAAAAAACCCTTGGAAAAAGAAAAGTAACATTTTCCCCAAATAACCATGTCATTAAAAGATTCAAATCAAGAAAATGCTGAATTGTCTGAGTCTGATTTACATTTGCAGAATTCCTTCTAAGTAATAGCACTAACTTAAACAGGAAAATATACATCAAATCAAAGAATAATCAAAGGAAAAAAGCTTTCTCTTTACCATGCCCAGTGCGGTGCCTCATGCCTGTAATCCCAACACTCTAGGAGGCCCAGGTGGGTGGATGGTTTGAGACCAGGCTAAGTAAGAGCGAGACCCCATCTCTGAGAAAAACAGCCAGGCATTGTGGCCGGCGCCTGTAATTCCAGCTACTCCAAGGGCTGAGGCAAGAGAATCACTTGAGCCCAAGGGGTTGAGATTGCTGTGAGCTGTGACTCCATTGCATTCTACGGGGAGCAAGAAAGTAAGATTCTGTCTTTAAAAAAAGGCCCCTCTTTACAGCTAATAACTGATGGAGGTGGCTACATTAATGGACTGATTTTCGATGAAACAACCTTATTTTGGAAGAACATGCCATCTAAGACTTATAACTAGAGAAGTTAATACCTAGCTGCAAAGGACAGCCTGATTCTCTTGTTAGGGACTAATGCAGCAAGTTGAAGCTCATTTACAATTCCAAAAATCATAGGGTCCTTAAGAATTATGCTAAATCTACACTGCCTATGCTCTATCTATGGAACAAAAAAGCCTGGATGATAGTGCATCTGTGCACTGAATATTTTAAGCACACTGTTGAGAATTACTGCTCAGAAAAAAGATTGTGTTCAAAATATTACCGCTCATTGACAATGCACCTAATCACCCAAGATCTCTAATGGAGATGTACAAGGAGACCAATATTGTTTTCATGCCTGCTAACATTATTTCATTCTGCAGCTCATGAATCAAGGAGTAATTTGGACTTTCAAGCTTTATTAATGAATACATTTCAAAGGCTATAGCTGCCATAGAGAGCGATTCCTCTGATAAATATGAGCAGAGTCAATGGAAAACCTTCCGGAAGGCCAGGCGCAGTGGCTCTTGTCTGTAATCCTGTCACTATGAGAGGCCAAGGCAGATGGATTGCCTGAACTCACGAGTTTAAGACCAGCCTGAGTAAGTGCAAGACCCCGTCTCTGCTAAAAATGAAAAACTGAGGCAAGAGGATTGCTTGAGCCCAAGAATTTGAGGTTGCTGTGAGCTGTGATGCTATAGCACTCAACCCCAGGGTGACTGAGTGAGACTCCATCTCAAAAAAGGAAAAGAAAAGAAAAGAAAAAGAAGAAAACCTTCCGGAAAAGATTCACCATTCTAGATGCCATTAAGAACATTTGTGATTCATAGGAGGAGGTCAAAGTATCAACAGAAACAGGAATTTAGAAGTTGATTCCAGTTCTTGTGGATGACTTAGATGGCTTCAAGACTTCAGCAGAGGAAGTAACTGCAAATGTGGTGTCTACAGCATGAGAACTAGAATTAGAAGTGGAGCCTAAGATTGGCTGACTTGCTGCAATCTCATGATCAAACCTTAATGAAAAAATTGCTGAGCTCGGCACCCATAGTACTGTGGCTACAGCGCCGGGCACATACACAGAGGCTGGCGGGTTCAGACCCAGCCTGGGCATGCTAAAACAACAATAACAACTGCAAATAAAAATATAGCTGAGCGTTATGGAGGGTACCCATAGTCCCAGCTACTTGGGAGGCTGATGCAAGAGAATCGCTTAAGCCTAAGAGCTGGAGGTTGCTGTGAGTTGTAATGCTACAGCACTCTACCGAAGGTGACATTGTGAGACTCTGTCTTAAAAAAAAAAAAGAAAGAAAAGAAAAAGGAAAAAGAGATGCTTTTTAATGGGATAGGCAAAGAAAATGTTCTTTTGATGGAATCTTCCTGATGAAGATGTTGTAAACACAGTTGAAATGACCCTAAGAGTTGAGAGTATTACATAACCCAGTTGATAAACAAATGGTAGGGTTGGAGAAGTTTCGCTCCAATTTTGAAAATTCTGTGGATAGAATGCTATCAAATAGCATCACAAGCTATGGAAAATATTTTTCGAAAGGAAGAGTTAATCAATGTGGCAAACTTCATCATTGTCTTATTTTACAAAATTGCCATAGCCACTCCAACTTCAGCAACCACCACCCTGATGAGTCAGCAGCCATCAACATCAAGACAAGACTGCCACTAGCGAAGATGATGACCTGCTAAAGGCTCAGGTGATTTTAGTATTTTCCAGCAATGAAGTATTTTTAAATTAAGGTATGTATATTTTTTAGATATAATACTATTGCACACTTAATAGACTATAGTACAGTATAAATGTAACTTTATTTTTTTTGAGACAGAGTCTCACTGTCATCCTAGATAGACTGCTGTAGCATCATAGCTCACAGCAACCTCAAACTCTTGAGCTTAAGCGATCCTCTTGCCTCAGCCTCCCAAGTAGCGAGCACTATAGGCATTTGCCACAATGCCTGGCTATTGTTAGAGATGAGTTCTTGCTCTTGCTCAGGCTCGTCTTGAACTCCTGAGCTCAGGTAATCCATCTGCCTTGGCCTCCTAGACTGCTAAGATTACAGGTGTAAGCCACTGCACCTGGCCTCATAAATATAACTTTTATATGCAATGGGAAGTGGAAAACTTCATGTGATTCACAATATTTGCATTATTGTGGTGGTCTGGAAGTAGAACACTTGAACCTATAGTTAAACTTCCATCCCACACTTAAATTATGTTGATCAAAAAAAAAAGAGTAAAAAAATCAATATACTTCTGTGCTTTGAATTTCTTTTGAGAATAATTTAATTATTGATCTTTAAAAATTTTCGTGGCACATCAGCTGAAAATCACTGATATAGAGAGTGCTCATGTGTGTACAAAATCTATAAGCATAAAGGTAGATATTCAGTGTCTCTGAGGTAAGCCTATATACAGCCCCTAACGGTTCTGCTTCTCTGGAGAGCCCTGAGTAATATACCCCATTACGTCTCCGAACCCCATCTCCTGCCTCTCTCCCCTCTCACTCACAACGCTCTAGCCACATTGGCATCTCTGCTTTTCTTTCAACACACTAAGCATGGCCCTGCCTCAGAGCCTTTTTTATTTATTGTGCTTTTTGCCTGGAATCTCTTCTCAAGACAGCTGAATGACTTACTCTCCTATCCTTCTTTAAATCTTTGCCCAAAAGTCACCTTCTCAGTAAAGCCTTCCCTGTATACCATCTTTACATCCATCTCTCACACTGTGTATGTATTTCACTTACAACTGCCCCTTTTTAAATTGTTAAGCTCCAGGAGGCAGGAATTAGTATCTGTTTTGTCCATTCATATATCGCCTGCAACTGAAACCGTGCCTTGCTTACTGTTAAGTGTTCAGGCATAGATGGTAAGTGTTGAGGTTAAAGGTATGTAAGTGTAGATAGATACAGCATGTACACAGATATAGACATAGTGTGTGTATATACATATATGTGTCTGTGTGTGTCTGTGTATGTATGCTTTTATTTACTTTTTGTTTGAGTTTTTTTGTTTTTTCTTTTTTGAGACAGTCTCCCTCTGTTGCCCAGGCTAGAGTGCACTGGCATCATCAAACTCCGGGGCTCAAGCCTATCTTCTTGCCTCAACCTCCTAAGTAGCTGAGACTACACACACATGCCACCATGCCTGGCTAAATTTCTAGTGTTTTGTAGAGATGGGGGTCTCACTATGTTGCTCAGGCTGATCTCAAACTCCTGGCTTCAAGTAATCCTCCCACGTTGGCTGTATGTGTATAAAGTACATAAGTGGAGAGGTTAAAGGAAAGAAATAGAACAGTAGCTGGGAAGACCTTTTAAATAAGGATAGACCTCAGTATGTTTGGGGGCAAGGACCAGAACCAGTGGACAGGGATAAACTGGTATAGAAACAGGATAACTAAGAAACTAAGGATGATTAAGAATGCATAGTCCACTTTGAAATAATTTGATCAAGGGCACTTGATGGGGGTACTTCTATTTTTTAAAACATACAGATCACCAGTTCATAGAAACATAGATATAGATGGTCAGTGGGCAAGCAAAACCATGAAACAATGCCTCAATTGTAACTTAAATGAAAATTAGAATAGCTAGATACCATTGTTCTGCTACCAGAGTGACCAAATACAAAATACCCCAAACCTAGTGCTGGCTTAAAGAGAAACAGATACTCCCATACTTTATTAAAAGGCGGGTAGATTGGTGCTGGCTTTCCTATTTGGGGGAGATTCTCTATCTTATGATTTCTTCTTCCCATTATAAAAACAAAATTACTTCCTCTCTAGTCCTCCTTATAACTGGGACACAGGTAAGTAACTTAAGCTCTGCCAACCTGGTATCTGTGCCATATTTTGAATTAGAAGCTATGGATGCACACAAGGAGATATTACACAAAGAATCTTCTCTGGAAAAAATTCTTTGTTTTTTTTTTTTTTTTTGAGACAGAGTCTTACTATGTCTTTCTATGTTGCCCCTGGTGTCACAGCTCACAGCAACCTCCAACTCTTGGGCTTAAGCAATTCTCTTGCCTCAGCCTCCCAAGTAGCTGGGACTACAGGCGTCCACCACAATGCCTGGCTATTTTTTGTTGCAGTTCTCATTGTCGTTTAGCTGGCCTGGGCAGGTTCGAACCCGCCAGCCTCAGTGTATGTGGCTGGCGCTGTAACCACTGTTCTACGGGCACGGAGCCAAGAATTCTTAGTGAAAGGAATTTACCCTATACATATAAATGTATACCAAGAAATACAGATGCTCCTCAACAACTTACAAAGGAGTTATCTCTAATAAGCCCATTAAGGTGAAAATTCATGTAATATACCTAACAACATCATTTGCTTAGCCTAGCCTACCTTAAACATGCTCAGACACTTTCACTTGCCTACTGTCAGGTAAAATCATCGGGCAACACAATGTGCTGTCCAGTATGGGCTGTTGACCCTCATGAGCAGGTAGCTGACTGGGAGCTGCAGCTCATTGCTGTGCTTAGCATCCCACAACAGTATCATACCACATAGCATTAGCCTGAAAAAAGATCAAAATTCAACATCTGAAGTATAGTTTCTGCAGAATGTATATTGCTTTGCACCATCAAAGAGTCAAAAATTTAAGTTGAACTACTGTTTAAGTTAGGGACTGTCTATATATACAAATCTATTCATTACAGAACTCCATAAAGTATTCTCAAAAATTAGATATCTAAATGTTCATTAATTATACACCCTTGTGGGTGGATATGTGGATAGATGTGTCTGTATAATAATATAGAATAGAGTTAGAACTAAGAAAATGGAATGAAGAATTAATGTTAAGAATTAGACCTAAGCATTATGCTAATTGCAATAAGCTAGTCACAAAAGGACAAATACATTATTCCACTTACATAAAGTACTTAAAGTAGTCAATTCACAGACCAAAAGTAGAATGGTGGCTGTCAGGGGCTGGATGAAAGAGGAACAGAAAGTTGTTGTTCAATAAGTACAGAGTTTCACTTCTGCAAGATAAAAAGAGCTCTGTGGATGGAAGGACGGACGGATGGACGGATGGATGGACAGACAAAAGTGACAGTAGCATGACATTGAATCTACTGAATGCCACTGAACTATATACTCGAAGTGGTTAACGTTTTTTTTTTTTTTTTTTTTTTTTTTTTTTGTAAAGAAAAAAGAAAAGAAATAGATTTAAGAAATAAAATTAAGAGGTAAAAACACTAAAAGAAAAATTTTAGAAAAGAAATAGGAAGGGCATGACTTTTCAACAAGAATTTCCCTATAGATAAGAAGTAGCAGAAAAATCTTGAGTAGTGAACAAGAATGTCCAGGATAGATAAGAAATGCAATAACTACATCCCAAGCATATTTATACCAAGTCCCTTTGAGTCATTTACATATTAGCTAACCCTAAAGTTTTGATATCAATAGAGGTAACTTGCTTAATGCTACCTGAGGCCCTAGTTTTAAAAGTATCATTTTTATCAACATTTCCCTAAGCTGGCAGTTCTGATCAGACGCCTGTGTCTCTTTTCAGACTGGTCACATCATGGAATTTACAAACTAGAGCTGAGATCTCTTGTATGGCAGGGAAGAGAGAAAGGCAGGGTCACCATTTCCAGCCACAGACTCAAAGACTTAAACAAAGGAAATAGACATTCAATAAAAATACACTTCAATTAGTAAAGATCTCCAATTTCCATCCTACCCCAATTACTATGTGCATTTGCTGAAGTGCATGTGTAAGGTGTACATATTCTCACAATTCTAGCTATGATGAACAGCCATGCTTCAGTATTAATCTTTTTTTTTTTTTTGAGACAGAGCCTCAAGCTGTGGCCCTGGGTAGAGTGCCATGCCATTTGTGTCGTGCCATTACAGCTCACAGCAACCTCCAACTCCAGGGCTCAAGAGATTCTCCTGCCTCCACCTCCCAAGTAGCTGGGACCACAGGCACCCGCCACAATGCCCGACTATTTTTTGGTTGCAGCCGTCATTGTTGTTTGGCAGGCCCTGGCTGGATTTGAACCCAACAGCTCAGGTGTATGTGCCTTAGCTGCTTTAGCCACAGGCACCGAGCCTTCAGTATTAATCTTATTGGCTATATGTACAATTTTTGCAGGGTGATTGAATAAATGCTAACCAAAAAACCATGTGATTCACAGACTTAAAAATATGTAATCACCTTTAAATACATACTTTTAATTCAACTAGCATGTGAAAGTCACACTTAACCGATACACTAGAATGCTATACAACTACTTAAAACATGAGATAAATCGGTATGTGCTGATATAGAAAGATATCTGTTAAATGACATAAGCAAGACACAGTATATATATCATACATACAATATAAGAAAGATACACAACATTATATGATATACAGCATATATATGATATATAATTCATCTCTTTTTGGGTAAATAAAAAGTGAGACATATTGAATCTGGTGTATACCAAAACATTTTTCTGGGAAGATATAAAAGACACTTTATAATGGAGATCTTTGGGAGGGTAGGAACACTGAGATGAAGAGAAGTTTTTTATTTTCATTATATACCTTTGTGAGCGGTTTGAAGTTTTTAACAATGCTCATAATATTTTATTTATCTATCCATTTATATATTTAATAGATTATCTAAGTGACAAGTTTATGGCCCAATTGTGTTTCCTTTTTTATTCATTTCTTACTTTTTTAAGAACTCTAATAAATTATATTTGTTATAAGATCACCATATTCTGTACTTGGCTCCCTTCTTGTTGAAACTCTCACCTAGCTTATCTTTCTGATACTGTATTTTGCTTTTTTTCTCATGTAAAATGGGCCTATTACTTCCCAACTTGGTTATAATGATAAAATGAGATAAAGTATGTAAAATGTCCAGAAGAGGGCCTAACACATAGCACTTAATAGTTGTTAGTTATTTGTAGTAAAAATTGTTTTTGTCACCCTGCATATATTCACATATTCACTCCTTTCTTAGCTAAAAAGAATTTCTCTTTGCAACTCTTTCTTATATCTCTCTGTAATTCCAACCTATAGGAATAAAAACATATTCATCTTTTAAAATGATATTTCCAAAACACAACTGCTCCACTTCCTACCTTCCTGGGGGTTTTTTGTGATAATTCAGATGAGTGTTTCAATAAGACTAATATACTAGAAAATTAGCTACAGAGATATTAATTTCTATCTGTAGTATATATAGTAAATTTATTAATCTTGAACAATATTCTATAAATATGTATACATTGTTATATAAATCATATGTATTTATCTTGATTAGGTAATACCTAATTTATAATTTAATTATAATTTATAATTATAAACTTAATCTTTTAAAACAGTTACTCATAAATCTAAGTTCAGATGTTCTGAAATGTTGTGACCACATTAGAAGGCAAACAAAACAGATATTATAATGATGACAAAACTTAACCTTGAATTTAAAGAATTGCGAATGAAGATTTTAATTCTAATTCAATTTTTCTTTTTGAAATTTTATTTTTATTTTTTTAGAGACAAGGTCTTACTCTGTCATCCAAGCTACAGTGTAATGGCACTGAAACCTCAAATTCCTGGGCTCAAGCAATCCTCCCACCCCAGCCTCTACAAGACCTATAACCACAGGTGCCCACTACCAGGCCTGGTTAAGATCTCCTTCTTTATGTCGCTAATGCTGGTCTCTAACTCCTGGCCTCACCTCAAGCAATCCTCCTGCCTTAGCCTCCTAAAGTGCTGGGCTTAAAGGTGTGAGCCACCAAGCCTGGCCTGTACTTATTCCTTTCTTCCCTCCTCAGACTGCCTAAAATAGCAGATAAGGACTGCTGGTAGATGATTTTAGAGCAAGAATAGAAGATATGGTCAGGAGACATGCCCAAAGTATTGGCAAAGATCAACCAAAAGTCTTTATTTCTTATGACCATAATATCCTTTCAAAAATTATACTCATCCAAAGTGTATGTAAATCTCTGTAGCTATTTGTTATGAATATCTTCTCTTCATTATACAACCAGGTTTAAGCTTGGTTTGAAAACATTTGTTCTTAGTGTGCATGGGTAAGTTCAAATAAATTTTAGGCCATCAGTCAGTTTATCAAAACCATACTTTTCATCAGTCATAAAGACTCCCATATTGATAGCAATCATCCAAGGCAATTAAACTAGAATTTATCTGTGATTTATCTTTCTTCTTATCCTGTTATCAGTAATGCAAGGATTCACAAAGAATAGTATCTGACTAACTTTAAGGGTTGTAATTTTCACCATCAAAATCAACCAAAGCTATAGATACTTTTCCCCTTCAAATGACTCCATATTTTTTCCGTGTAGGCACTTCTCACCTCCCACATGGAGGACTGTATAGTAACAATCTAACTAAAACCATGACTGATCTAGGTCTCTTTCCCCTATAACACATCCCACATAACTATTAATTATTCTTGTTATTCTTACCAAGTCATTACTTGGCTCAAAAATTTTCTCATAGCTGTTTCTTTTAAGATCTATCATTCCTCTAACAGAACACCCCTTTATTCATCTTTGCACGTACCCTAATAAGGTCAATGTCATATACATAGCAACATCAACTAGAGAAACAATCATAAACAATCCTATGGGGTATTCCACGCTGGTTTTATAAATACTCTCAAAGACACTGTTAAACTGAGTGAATTGAATAAGCAAATAGCAAAAAAAAAAAAAGGGGGGGGGGAGAGAGAGATTTGAGATTCTGTTTTCTATGTTTCTCCCAAATCCACCAAATTCTCGCACATAGGAAGAGTGTCCTTTCCACCCCTTTTGGAGAATCACTGAACCTGACATTATCCCCCTTGATGCAAGAGCCGTAATATATTCAGAGTGACGATGTAAATTCAATCATAAAGCAAATTTATTGATGCTTTAATATGCCAGACTTTAGGTATGTAAAAATTAAAGAGAATAAAAAAACAGTTCTCAACTGTCAAGTACCTAAGATTTGCTGAATATTTACTGGAAAGAGTCAAATTGATTGGTGGGTCTTCAACATTGAGGGAGATTACAACCAAGTTTGAGAATCTGATAAAAGTTGTAGGAAAACAAACTCCCCAGGAAAATGGACACACACACATAATTTCGTATACAATCTTAGAGGAATTACAAACTCTGAAGCCCAATCATCTGCCACTAGATCCATTTACTCGAGGTTAAAAACCCTATAAGAAAACTAAGTTCTCTGGAAACACTAACTGCCATACTTACACATACTAATCCTGATTATGCCTTGCACAGTGCAATGTAGACAAAAGCTGCTTAAGAAATACTTGCTGATCGATAAATTCCTCATAAAAGTAACCAGATGACACCAGCAAATCGTTTTTTTTCCATACAGAGCCTTTTAGTCAAATGATTTTAAAGTTCCGAAACCACCTTTCACTAGTGACACTAATGATCAAAAAGCAATAACTCGAAAACTATTATTTTGCTATTAACATGTGGACTAAATGCTCATTCAGAACTGGATTAGCCAGGTCTTCTCCTGTCTTTCCCCCACTCCCTTCAAACTCGAGGCTTCGCATCCCCAAATGCTACACCTAGTGTCCCACTGTCCCCAAGGAGACTGAAAATAACCAAGGCTCCACAAAGCACACACCCTCAAAGTAGGGAAGCTGGGATCCGGTGACGGCTACAACTCCCAGTCTTTCCTCGTCACATCTGAAGATGGAGAGATTTACCTTAAATTCCAGGAAAGCGGTGGCGATTGCTCTCACGGAGACTGGACCCGTTACCAAGAAGCCTTCCTGCCTCCTCATCACCATAGTGACTTCTAAAGGCTACGCCCCCTCCCTCGTCTCGCGATATTTCCCCGAGGGGCGTCATCTGAGCGGGCGGGCCCCGGCCCCCGCCTCTCAGAGAGCCCGCCTTCTCCGTTAGGGGTGTTATTGGACAATTGAGCCCCGCCCGTGGGTGGGACCCTGCTCTGTTTTTTTCCCTCTTTTCGAAACTTCTTGTCAGATTACTTTTTCAAATATTTTTAATAATAGTGTTGCTGGTGTAGCCCACAGTGAAAATATTCCTTTGCTGTTCCTTTTCACTTAGCAGAAACTTCCCCTACCACCCGGGGGCCGCCAGGAGTTTGCGCATGCGCTCGGGCGACAAGAAGATGGCGGTGGTTATCGCCGCACTTTTTTTCAAATTAGTGGATCCCAGAAATCATTGCGCGCATTTGTAACGAATTTCCGTTCGAGTTTGTATTTTAGGCGCCATTTTCGAGTGAAGGACCCGGAGCCGAAACACCGGTAGGAGCGGGGAGGGGGAGATTATACAACCGTTTCCAGCCTTGATCTGAGTGGACCGTCCCGCAGGTAAAGTACTTATTTTCCTGATCAGGTTGTCATACTCTTACTTCCTGCCCTGTCGGCGATCGCCTGGAAAGTAGAGGCCTTGAGCTGGAGCAGCCAAGTCCCGGCTGAGCTGCCGCCGGGAGATTTCCCTGCTGTCACCCCTCCCCCCTCGGCCGCTCCCCGCTCCCCGGCGGCCGGGGCTCGCGCGCGCTTCCGCGGGCTGCACTTTTCTGAGCTGTGTAAGCCTCTCTCGGGGAGGCTCCAAGCCTCGTGGATCTCTTCCCAAAAATCCTGGTCTCCGTCGGGGAAAGGGCGTCTCCCTTAGCCCCCCGCTCTTCTCCCAGGGGACTAGTCTGAGCCTCCATCAGGGACTTTTCACAGTTGATGTCCGGCGGGACTCCGCCCCGAGCCCTGCACAGGCAGACCACTGCCACCCAAAGCACTGAGCCCAGCGGCGCTGCGGGCGTCCGGGGATCGGCCCCCGCCCTGGCCGCCCTTCCCCTTTGGACTGTGGAGGGGAGACCGCGAATCTCTCGGGCCGCCTACGACGCCCAGAGCTAAATGGCGGGAGGGGACAGTGGGTGGCGAGCCGCCCGTTGGTCCTCGCTGCCCCGGAGAGTTGCGAGCCGCTGTAAGGGGAAGCTGGTGCGGGCTGAGCTCCCCGTCGGTGCGCTCCCAGCCCGGGCCCGAGCGCCGCACGTCAGTAAATGTCGGCGTGTGGGAGTCACTCTGTTTACAAATACGTTAGAGAATATTCTTACACACCTGCAAGAGGGCGGACTGGGGAAGGGCCCTAGAAAGGTGAAGAGCCTAAGCCGTGGCTCAGACCTGGACTGATCCCCGGGCACGTCTAGGTTTCCCAGTGACACCGGTCTTGTTAAAACCAATCTCACCTTCTTGCCACTCCGGGTTTTTGGTGGCTCCTTTCACGAGGACCCGCTACCTCTGAGCGGGCTTTTAAAATGAGGCTCTGGGAGACGAGTGGCCTGGTTTTCTCCTGGAGGGGTGTGTTTGCGGGGCCCGCGGCGGGCACGGTGAGAGCGCGGTCAGGCGGGCTGACCCGCCTCGGCTCTCTCTTGGCCGCAGCGACCATGCCCCGTCGGGGCACCCAGTCCTCCACCGCCCGGCGCAAAGAGGAAGGGCCGCCGTCGTCCCCGGACGGCGCCTGCAGCGACGCGGAGCCCGACCCGCAGTCCGGCGGCGCCAAGAGCCCAGCGGCCGCGGCAGGTGAGTGACCCGCCTCGACTCGGCAGGAGCGCGGGTGCGGGACCGGGTTGCGGGGCGAGAGGCTGCGGGGTTGACGTCTGAAGGTTCCGTGTGGATCCCGCAGAGCAGCTGGAGAAAACCATTCGACGATTTTGAGAACGGGACCCCTGTGCAATGTGGTGTAATGATGACGCTGGAGGGGGTGAGGGTGAGCGCACAGCTCCAGTTGTGAATCTGTGGCCTTTTGGAATGGTACAGACGACTATATTGTATTTCCGTTGAAATCAAGATGGTCAGCCAAGTGGACTTTTTCCCCCACAGAATCAATGTGGTTCTTTGAACGTGATACAAGTTGCTTAACCCTAACTTCACCTTCGTGATCTTAGAGAGAAAGTGTTGATTTATTTGAAACTACTGTAGTTTTTGTGAGTCCAGGAATTGGATGACATTATGAAACCCCTGAGACCGTGTCTCTGAAGCTCTTGAGTTTTTCCAAAGTGAAGGTTCCATGCGCTCAACGTATGGAGATTTAAACTCCTGTTTAGGAGAGGGAGCAGGGAATCAGCTGGTTGTGGCTTCTTCAGATTTGGTTCATGATGTAGTGTTTTGGCTCCTAAGAGGTGGTTCTGTAGATTTTTGTGACTGGTGGCGTTTCTTTCAAGAATTTTTCTTTTTAATAAAACCAAGGTGAAAGGTTAGATTCTGATCCCCATGAATTTAGAATAATACTGTATTTAAGTAGAATATATAGATTCCTAGATTTCATTAATAACATCCCCCCATCCCCTTTTTAAGAATTAACAGAGAGTAGTCCTCTGAATTGCACTAATGTAGACTCCCCGCCGTCCTTTCCTTCTCTTTCCTTTTCTTGCACTGACTTAGAGACTCCAAGTGAGGAGCTTGATAATAGAAGTTTAGAAGAGATTTTGAAAAGCATTCCTCCTCCCCCGCCTCCAGCAATGACCAATGAAGCTGGAGCTCCTCGGCTTATGATAACTCATATTGTAAACCAGAACTTCAAATCCTATGCTGGGGAAAAAATCCTGGGACCTTTCCATAAGGTATTTGTCCGTTTTAAATAACTACTGTAAGGTTATTGATAGGTCTTTGCAAGATGTTTCATTTTTGTATCTGTTTATCCTAATATTTTCTCTCACATTTTCCATGATTGTAACAACTGAAATTACCTTTTGTTTATCTGGATATATTTGGTACCTCTGTAGCTGTAAAGTTTTCAATTGAATGGAGTCGTTGTACGTTTGTATTTGAAGGGACTTTTTCCTTAGAATGAGTTTTGTAAAAAAGTCTGGGTTAGAATTAGGACATGGTCTTGTTCAAAGTGAAGCTTATAATAAAGGAGAACATAATGTAAGAAAACTTAAGTTACCTTCTAACAGTAAAAACTTTTAAACACTTGTAGTTTTTACTGCAAGTAAAAAATGAAGCAGTGTAAGTTAAAATCAGTAGTATTTAGTATGACCTTTTTAAACTTTAAATTTTTTTCTTTTATTTTTTTTTATGCAGCGCTTTTCCTGTATTATTGGGCCAAATGGCAGTGGCAAATCCAATGTTATTGATTCTATGCTTTTTGTGTTTGGCTATCGAGCACAAAAAATAAGATCTAAAAAACTCTCTGTATTAATACATAATTCTGATGAACACAAGGATGTGCAGAGTTGTACTGTAGAAGTTCATTTTCAAAAGATAATTGATAAGGTAAGGGATATTGTACTATTTAGTTATTTGCAACTTCACGTAAGGAAAACAACGGGCTTACACTTTGCACATTTCATTATTCTTGGTTTAAATTGGCTTTTAAAAATTCATGTGTAATTACAGCAGAAGAGATACTGATTTCTTTACCTCCATGACCGTATTTTCTTTGGGGGGAGTGGTGGTAACTGTTAAAACTTAAAATATTAAAATTAGCCAGAGATATTAATTATAATACAGCTTCTTACCTTTTAGGAATAAAATGGTAAGCAGTTTTGAGATCCTAAGTACTAAATAAGTATTTTTTTACAATAGATTTTGAGTTCCTTTTTATGGTTATATTTTTATTGATTTAGAATAAATTACCTAAACTTGAAAACATTTGACTGGTTTAAGCATCTCTGTTATTTCAGTGTACATTAAAGGTAATGTTATTAGTGGCCCTTCAATTCATATTTGATATAAAAGAGGTTTGCCTCAGTTTGAACTACTATTTTTAAGCTCTTTTGAAATGTGGGAAGATCAAGCTAATGTGTTTCTTTTTCTAGAAATAGAGACTGTTATAGGTAAAATGTCTAGATATTTACATGGTCCTGGTGGGTTTTTTCACCCCCTCTTCTGCTTAATAATTAGGAAATTTCATGGTTCAAAAATGACTGAATGGAACCTAAAAATATAGAAAACTTACCAATTAACAAAATGGGCTTTTTTAATATAAAGGGCTTTAATTACATAAAAGCTTCTATTTTAATTTTGTTCCTTAGTTCCTTCTATTGTATAATTTGGGTTAGAAAATAGATTGCCAGTAAATCAGCTTTTATTCTGTTGCCTATTAATTCCATTAGATTCATCAAAATTTTTTAAAAATCATAGTTCATGGTAAGGGAAAGTGAGTTTTAATGTTAAAGTAGATTTGCACTTAATTTTTTAAGATTTTTTTTTTTTTTTTAAATCAGGGATTTAGTTGTAAATTCTTTGTGATTCTTTTTACTTAACTAATGTTTACTGCCCCCACTAAAAAAACTAAACCATATCACCCATCACCCCATTGCTACTTTTCTTTTTCCTCAAATCATCTCTTGCTGCAGCTTTTTAAAATGGACTAGTCTATGAACATTTAATAATTTTTACACTTGATCTTAGCCAAAAGGCCGAGAAGCGACACATTTAATAATTTTTAGTGGGTTTGTTTTAATATGGTGGGATTCTTGTCTACCTTCATGAGGTTTTCTCAGTCAATTATGCTGTTAGGCTTGTTTGGAGATGGATTTTTGGTTGGTTGGTTTTTTGTTTTGGTTTTCATGATCTTTGAAAAAGGGACCAGACAGACACCTTTGAAAAGTATCTTTTCTTTGTTAAGAAGTGGCAGTTTGTTACTGTGGCCAGTTTGTGTGTTCAATCTAAGTTTTTAATCCATAGAATTAGTTTCAGTATGTAGTAAGTGAAATTTGAAGCAGGCCTGTGACTTAAAATCAACAGTTGTTTTCTGGTTTTGTTTTTCCTCAAAACAGGAAGGAGATGATTATGAAGTCATTCCTAACAGTAACTTCTATGTATCCAGAACAGCCTACAGAGATAATACTTCTGTCTATCACATAAGTGGGAAGAAAACGACATTTAAGGATGTTGGAAATCTTCTTAGAAGCCATGGAATTGACTTGGACCATAATAGATTTTTAATTTTACAGGTAGGTTTATTAAAGACTTCAGAGAGTCTTGTTCTTGTTACTTTTTCCCCTCACTAAAGCTACCCAGTTTTCCCTATTGGATGCATCCTGTGTTTTTAAGGCCTTAAAGTACTATAGCAGCACATCATGGTTTACATACTACAGTCAAGATGCGAATCATTATTTGCTGCTCTAGAAACTTAAGGAAATTCGTGCAAAACTATATTTTTATCATCAGATTTTCATTTATGTTTAGATGGACTGACATACTTGTTCCACTCTAGCAGCACGTAAATATTGGCGTAGTGAAATAAATATTAAACACCAATATTATTGTGCTGCTTTAGTGTGACAGGGATATAGCAACTGTCACTTCTGTTTGTATTTCCTTTTAAGATAACATTTTAAATAAAATTTGTTACCTTTTAATAGTCTAATATATAGCAAAAAACTGGAAAAGTCTGTGCACTTGGTCTTTGACAAATTTACCTAAGCATCTAACTAATTTTATCTTTTTAACACTTAGAATGATTAAGTAAAATTTGCTGAAACTGGTTTTTGTTTAGAATGCCCTGCTTTCTTGAACCACTACTATTGGTAGATCAGGAAGTAACTTTGGTATTATTAAGTATCACAATTCTTAAAGAACAAAATCTCTTTAAAGAAGTATAAAAATTAAGTACTTGATATTAGTTGATTTTTTTATTAGAAACTCTTTTTTGGGTAAAGTATGATACCACATGGTTTTGTTAAGAAAAATCCCCTGCTGTTTCTTTCCTATCCTCAAAAGTCAAATTTTTTCAAAAAAAAAAAAAAAAAAAAAAAAAAAAAAAATATATTTTAATCTAATCTAATATATGGCTTCCTCAGATGTTTTAAAATACCTTACTTTGATTTGCAAGTATTATGTGTTCTTATGTTATTATGGTGTAAAGAAAAACCAAGTGCAAAATGG